>PVJA010027590.1:0-28414 GCA_004027025.1 Myocastor coypus | reverse complement strand
ATTAGCACCTTAGTCAATATTTTATTTTATTTTTTATTTTATTTTATTTTTTGTCTTTTTGAGACAGGGTCTCGTCATGCAGTTCAGGCTGGCCTTGAGCTCACTTTTGTACCCCAGGCTGGTCTCGAACTCGCACCGATCCTCCTGCCTCAGCCTCCCGAGTTCTGGGATTACAGGCGTGCGCCACCACGCCCGGCTCCTGTATCGCTCTTCTGCATCTCTAATTTTGTTGAATCCAAGACAATGCAATTTCAATGCCATTTTTATAATTTTATTACTTTTAATAAGAAACAACAATGAGACAACTTCAAAACACACGAGGAAGACAGCTGCAATAATTAATACAATGCATATTGTTGTCTTCATAGTAGTTGTTTAGAGTAAAAGATGCAGACATGATAACTTTTTAAACACTATTAATACAAATATTTCTTCTCATTGAGCTAAGAGACAGTAGTTGTATGCATAGTCCAATAATCCATAAGAGCAGTGGGTTTTTGGCAGAACTGGCAATGTTGGAAGCTATTGACTAGAGCCTTTTATAGTTCAGTATACTTATCTGGCTTTACATTTTATGCTTCATGGTTAAATTTTTCTGCTGGATGGTGAAGGCCAAGATAAGGCAAGACCAATATAACAAAACATGTAACTTTTGTATCTGACAAGATCAGTTAGATTCCCTCAAGATTTAGCTTGGACCCATGTATACCATTTTGTAAAACTTTTGTCAGTGTCATCCATCTGGATGAGTCACAAGCCATTGCTTACCCAGTTTGCTTTCTGTGAAAGCCTGAAATAATGCTCTCTCTAGGTGACTCTCCTTAGGCACGCTATTCATTGTCAATCCCATTCCTCTGTGGCCCTATACTCTCCTTGAATAGAAAATTTGGGACACCACTGAGTTACAGGATGTTACAGTACAGATTGTTTTATGTCTTGAGTCCTCAAAGTCCTTCAAGGGCTAGGGCCAAAATATTGGTTATCCTTAAAGTCTTTCTTTTTCTCTATATTTTTGGTCTGTAAACTTAAGTTGTCAACCATCCAGAAGAGAAGTTTAGTGATACTATTACTTTATAACATAGGTACTTGAGCTTAACATCACTGTCCTTCTGAATATCAAATGCCTTAGATTTAACCTGAAACTATTTTCCATCAATCATTGACATTTTAATAAATCCCTATACAATATACTAAAAAGTTGGACATTTTTACCCCGCAATTCTGAAATCTAACCATACACAAAATTGTAGCCGTTCAATACTATAGCATTTTTCCTTGTCTCCCATTCTCCTTTATTATCCTTTTTTGCTTGTTCATTAAAAAAAAAAAAATTTACCTGAGAGTATAGCAATAATTGAAGTGACATTAGAAGCCGCATTCATCTAAAACACCAGAATTACAGGCATTGCAAGAATGATTTCAGCATTACACATTGCTATCCCAGGCATCAAAAAGCTGCTGGAGATCCCTAGGACCATTGCCTAAATCATCCTGCTCATATAAGTGCATGGTTTTGCCCCTGCCATGTTTCCTATCTTTTCTGCTTTCTGTCTTTTCATTGTTTAATCCTTAAGTTCTCGCTTCCATTTAGCTGTGTTATGCCTTTCCATTTTTATTTCTTTTGAGTTCTTCCACTAGTGAGACTATATAATGTTTACAAGTGTAGGTCTGGTTTATTTAACTTACATGTTCAAGATACATCCACTTACATATGAAGACTTCAAGTTTATCATTCTTTATAGCTGAGTAATATCTCATTATATTAAAAACATCAAATCTTTTTCAACTATTCTTCAGATTATGGACAGTTTGGTTGTTTCCAAGAATTGGCCATCACAAATTGTGCTGATATGAACATAGGTAGACAAGTATCACTATGATATGCTATTTTCAATTCTTCTGGAAAAATTCCCAGTAGAGGGATAGCTGGATTGAATGGGATTTCCAGCTCTAGGTTTTTAAGGATTCTCCACACTGCTTTCCATAATGGTTGCACCAGTCTGCATTCCCACCAGCAGTGGAGAAGAGTTCACAAACGGCTAGTGTGTTCTTCAGGTATTTATAAGCTTTTAGTATTTCTCCCTCAGAGACATATGTGATCATACTGGATGACCATTTCTGGATTGGGTTTTTGAATTTTGGGAACCTACTTTTTTTTTTTTTTTTAGTTCTTTACAAATCCTAGATAGAAAACCTTTGTCTGAATACTTATTAAGATTTTATCAAAATTTGTGAGTTGTCTTTCTATTCTGTTGGTAGTTTATTTTTATGTGCAAAAACTTCTAAGCAAGGGGAGACCTCAGTTTTTTATTCTCTCAAGTGTTACACGTGCACTTTTATTTTTGTCCATGAACTGTTTGCCTATGCCAATGTCTTCAAGATTTCTTTCTACTTTCTCTTCTAGATTTAGTGTTTCTGTTTTCATATTTAGGTCTTTAATCCATTTTGACCATAGTTTAGTACATAGTGATAGACCTGGGTCAAGTTTTCATTTTCAGCATGTAGAGCCAGCTTTTCCAGCACAATTTGTTAAAGAGGCTGTCTTTCTTTCATTAAATATGTTTGGCACCTTTGTTGAAGATAAGGTGGCTGAGTGTATTTGTATTTGCTTCTCCATCTTCTAATCTATTCCATTGATTCTTAGGTCTACTTTTTTTGCAATACCATACTGATTTTATCACTATGGCTTTGCAGTATAATTTTAAATCTGGATTTGTAATGCTTCCTGCTTTATGTTTGTTGCCCCAGATTGTCTTTACCATTTGAGGTCTTCTCTGGTTCCAAATAAATTTTAGGAATGATTTCTCCAGGTCTGTGAGGTATGCTGATGGTATTTTGATAGGGATTGCATTAAATCTGTATAACAATTTAGGGAGTGTGACCATCTTCACAATGTTGGTTCTTCCTATTCAGCAGCAGAGAATATCTTTCCATTTTCTGAAATTCTCTTCAGTCTCTTTTTTCAGAGTACTGTAGTTTTCATTGAAAAGATTTTTTACTTCGTTAGATTAATTGCTACGTATGTCATTTTCCCCAGTTCTATTATAAAAGGTATTGTTTCTCTATTTTCCCTCTCAGTGTGTTTGTTATCTTTGTAGAGGAATGCTCTTGGCTTTTGGGTGTTGACTTTGTACTATGCTACTAAATTTGCATATTAATTCTAGTAGCTTCTTGGCGGACTGTTTTGGGTCTTCCAAGTAGACTACCATGTCATCTGAAAATAATGATAGTTTAGGGGCCAAGGAGATAGCTCCATGGCTTAAGTGTCTGCTTGGCAAGTGCAAGGTCATGAGTTCAAGCCCCAGTCCCAAAACAAACAAACAAACAAACAAAATGACAGTTTAACTTCTTCTTTTCCTATTCTTATTCCTTTTATTTCTCTCTCCTGTCTAATGGCCCTATCTAATGACTCGAGAACTATATTGAATACAAGTGGTGACATAGGACTAGTAGCAGATCTGAGAGTAAAAGACTTCAGTTTTTCCTCATTCAGAATTATGTTAGCTTTCAAAATGACATAGATGGCTTTTATCAAATTGAAGTAGAGACCATCTATTCCACTTTTCTGTGCTACCTTGAACATGAATGAGTGCTGAACTTTGTCAAAAGCCTTTTCTACATCAACTGAGATGATCGTGTGTTTTTTCAATTTGGCTTTATTGATGTGCTGTATTACATTTACAAATTTGCATATGTTCAACCTTTCTTGCATTCCTGGGCTGAATCCTACCTGGTTGTGAAGTATAATCTTCTTAATGATTTTCTGTGTTCCATTTGCAAGGATTTTATTGAGGATTTTGGCATCTATGTTCGTGATAAAGATTGGTATATAGGAGCCTGGCGGGATGGCTCAGTGGTCTAAAGCGCCTGTTTGGGAAAGCTTGGGTGGCTTCAGGGACCCTGGTTCGATCCCTGGCACCACATGCTGCACCAGCCCTGCCCTCAGGGCAGGCTGAGCCAGCCATAAAAATGAGTGAATACACAAATAAAGGTTCTGAAACAAGAAAAAAAAATAAAAAATTCTAATAAAAAAAAAAAAAGAAAAGATTGGTCTACAGTTCTTTTTAGTTGCAGCTTTCTCTGGTTTTGGTATCAGTATAATTCTTGGTTCCAGGAATGGTTTTGGGAGGATTGCTTCCTTTTCAATTTCACTGAAGAGTTTGAGGAGTATTTGGACTGTATCTTCTATAAATTGCTTGTAGAATTCAGTGGTGAATCCATCAGGACCTGGGCTTTACTTTTTGGTAGGGCTTTTATTACATTTTGCATTTCATTGACTGTTATTGGGCTATTGAGAGTTCCCATGTCTTCTTGATGCAGTTTTGGTAAACTGTACCTTTCTAGGTATCTGTCCATTTCATCTTTGTCTTCAATTCTGTGAAAGCCAAAATTCTGAAAGTAGCTACTTGTGGTCTTCTGAATCTCCACTGAGTCTGTTAACTTCTCCCTTTTCATTCCTTATTGCTTCAATTTTAGTCCTTTCTTTACTCTTTTTGATGAGGTTAGCTAGGGGCTTATCAATTTTATTTGATCTCTCAACAAGCCAGATTTTCGATTCATTAATTCTTTGTATTGTTTTCTTTGTTTCAACTGAATTAATTTCTCCTATAATCTTTATAAATTCCTCCCATCTTTGAGTTTTGTTTTTGGTTTGCTCTTCCTTTTCTAGACTATTTAGGTGCAACGTTGGAGTATTTATTTGTTGCCATTCTGGTTTCTTAATGCCTGAGTTCAGAGGTATAAATTTCCCTCTAAGAATTGCTTTCGTTGTATCCCATAAATTCCATTTGGTTGTGTTTGAATTTTCAATAAACTGTAAATATTGTTTAATTTGTTGTTTAATTTCTTCTGTAACCCGCTGGTTGCTGAGGAGGATGCTATTTAACCTCCATGTATTTCTGGAGTTCTTCTGGATTCTTTTGACATTTATTTCCAGTTTCATTGCATGGATCAATGATATGCATGGGATAGTTTCTGTTTCCTTGCAAATACTTAAGCATGGCCTATGGACTAGTATGTAGTCTATTTTAGAAAATGTCCCATGTGCAGCTGATAAAATGTGTATTCCATAGTGGTTGGGTAGTACATTCAATATTCTATCTATGTCCACCAGATCCAGTTGTTCAAAGTTTTCATTCATATCTGCTATTTCTTTGCTAAGTTTTTGTCTGCTTGACCTATCTTTTTGGGATAAAGTGGTGTTAAGATCTCCTGTCAAGATTGTGGTATTGGATATTAGATTTTTCATGTCCATTTAGATTTGTCTTATATAGCTGGGTGCTCCCATGTTGTGTATATATATATATATATATATATATATATATATATATATATATATACATTTATGATTGTTACTTGTTACTTCTTCATCTTGAATTTTTCTCCTAACCAGTATGTAGTGGCCTTCTTTATTTTGTTTGATCATTGAAGTTCAGACTATCTGCAAACAGGGTTGCTACCCCTGCTTTTTTCTGAGGTGCTGGAGCATGTGATATTGTTTTACAATAGAGAATTAAGTACATTTACATTGATGATTATAGTTGAAATGCATTGAGTTATGATTGACATGCTTTTTACCTACTGTTGTTTACCCCTTTTTCTCCTGTGTTTAGTTGGTTGCCCTATTTGGTGAGTTCTTTCTGTTCTCATTCATGGAGATGGAGTCACTTTGTTCTCTCTCTAAAATATATTTTAGTCTGTGTGGGGTTAGCATTGACATCATGAAATTCTTTAGTTGTGCTTTGTCATTTCACTTCTCCCTCATACTTGAAAGAGTTTTGCCAGGTACAGAAGTCTGAGCTGGAATTCGTTCTCATGGAGTACATGAAGCACTCTGTTCCATGCTCTTCTTAACTTCGTAGTTTGTGAAGAGAAACATGCCATTATTCTGCCAGGTTTTCCTCTAATTGTGATCTGTTTCTTTTCTCTATTGGCTTTTAGTGTACTATTCCTGTGCTAAATTTCTGGGATCTTGATTAGTACATGTTTGGGTGTGTTTTTAGTCCAGTTATTGTTACTTGCAGTTCTGTATGCTTCAGTTACTTAAATGTCAGATTGTTTTTTCATATTTGGGAAGTTTTGTGCTACGACTTCTGCCTATGTTCTTTTTACATCATTTGTATTGACTCCTACTTTCTCATTGACGCCTACTAGTCTCATGTTGTTTATCTTTGCATTGTCTTGCAGATGTCAAATTATTTTTTCCTGTATCCTAGTTGTTTTAAAGGGATCCTTTCTTATCTTTTCACTAGCTGTGACTGTCTTCACAATCTGATACTATATATTCAATTTTGTTCATATGAGGTTGCCAGCTTGTGATTGAGATTTTATTTTCCTGTATATGTTTTTAAACTGCTTTATGTAATCTATTTCTATCTTTTATTACTCATTCAAGGATTCTATCATTTACTGTTCTCTAATTATTTTTTATCAATGTCTTCTCTGGAGGCATTTAGTAAGTCTTTCAATATAATTATCCTTTCTTTTTCTACTTTAAAGATTATTTCTGATCTGATTTCCTCTGTACCTTTCTGCAGTTGTTCTTTTACTTTAGATCTGCTAATTCAGAGTTGCTTTTTTTTTTTTTTTTTTTAATTTCTGAGGTGGTTTCCTGTATGCTTTTCTGCAGTAGTCTTTTTACTTCAGACATCATTAATTCACAGATTTTTTTTTTTTTTTTTTTACTTCAGAGGTTATTTCTGATCTGAGTTCCTTGATACATTTCTGCCTTTGTTTCTTTACTTCAGATGCTACTAATTGAGATATTTCAGCTGTGTGATTCCCATTTTTTTCCATTCTAGTGTCTCTTGCTTTTGTTCTGGGTGGCCTCTTGGCCTGAAATTGCATCTTGCTCCTTCTCTTTGTCATTTTGTATAGCACTGTCCTCTGACCTTTGGTGTAGAACTTTGATGAAGTTATGCCAATAACACCTACTGAAGTTTGGGTCCAGATCTAGCAAGTTTCATCTTACTCACATGTGCCTGACTGGGTCTGGCTCCTGTGCTCAGCTTCTTTCTGCTATAGCTCTTGGAAGTTAGCCTCCTGTGCTCCTCTGGCAAGTTGTTCAGCACCTTTATTAGTTGGGAGGGTTTGACCCCCAGTCCTTCTGCAGGAAAGTTTGCTGCAGGATTCCACAGCAGGTGCTGGGACTGGGTCCTGGGCAGGGAAGAAGTTCCTGTGACACAGGGCCTCAGGCCGAGAGTTCCTGCCTATGCACCTTCCACAATGGGTTCCCAGACTCAATATCATCTGCACCTTTAAGGGCTAATTAATTGTTAAATATAGTCAAAGAAGATAGTGGGTTATATGTAAATTGATTGTTAAATAAATACCATATGATTTTTTCACTTATACTTAGGATATGTTTTTAAAAATTGCTCCATACAGCAGAATAACATATTAAGCCCTTAAAGTAACATTTAAAATAAATATTAGTGTTTTATAAATACAAAAAATTAAGTTTAGATGTTACCACTAACTCACTCATATTTTCCCTAAAAATATGTGTTGAACCTCTATGTCTCATTCTGGACTAACCTTTGGGCACAAAATGCTAAACAAATGTTGTTCTGATCCATTTTTTTTTTGATTCATATTCTGATCATGATATTCTGGTCCATTTCCCAAAGAAAAATACCTGGAAATAACAGCATGGTTTCTACATCACAGACATGGTGCTCAAGTCCAGAGCCTCTCAGCCAAGCCCAAGAACTTGTTGACTTTTATCAGCCTTTCTGAGTAAAAGAAAATGAAAGTAGCATCAGAAACTGGTCAAGTCCTTTCACCGTGCCCTACTTTTACACATACAGTAGACTAAGGGGGATAAATAAATGTTTTTACCAATTATAATCTTTCAAACCATGGGCTAAGAATCTAAAATGATCTTCTGTGTTTGGTCAATATTCCAAGATGTGGTTATTTCAACTGTAATAATAAGGTTAGGACAAAAGTTTTCTTATTGTATGAACAGATTTACAGAATAAATTCTAGATACATGCAAAAATTATTGATGCTGCTTATGAAAATTCTGCCTTAATTTTTTTTAAATGGGTCTCAGATTCATTTCTTTATATGCCGCAACTGTATATTTTAAATGAGTGATTACAAAATACATGGATATTTAAATAGGATTATGAACCCAGAATTTTATGTGACTTCAGTCTTCTATAATTTTCTGGCCAAATAAATCCATGTTATACATTAAGTCTTAGACCAACTTAATAAAATGTCAAAACTAATATATCATTTCTCCTGTAATTTGGAACAATATCAGGATGGAAAAAATAGCTACATTCCAGCAGTATACATGTGGGTCAGGTATCAGGAGATCCAGGCTCCTGTCTGAGTGATACAATCACTTTGCCATCTATTCAAAATTGTGTTAATAGAAAACAAAATAGAAGAGCTTAAAAACAAAAGACTGGAAAAATCAGTTTGAGCAGAGATACCTAATTCTCAGTGCCTCCTGTCCTCTTATTTCTCCTAAAGAGCTTGCTGTTTTATGTATCAACAGTTCCTAGAATCCCAAATGGCAACTCCTCATGGTGCCGGGAAGGATTCATTAGTGTGGTGTCTTGCTGGTCCAGGTCCCTATCTTCCACTGATAATGTCTACTCTATTTCTTGGAAGATAAAGAGAAAACAGTGCTTAAGGAAACTTGGAAACTATTTACACATTCTAGGCTTTTGATTCCAGAGTCTGAATGGTTTTTTCTAGTTATTGAAAAGACTAAACATTTGGAAGTGAAATTTGGGGGACTACAGCCATGTGAACTTCCTTGTCGCAAATAAATGAAGGGAATATAGCAAAGAGCTGTCTGTACTGTGTGGCATCTCAGCATGAAGCATGCCACGCAGCGAGGCTCCATTCTCTATGGATGTAGAGGCTAAGAGCAGCCTTCATGCTCCATGCCGTAGTCACACTGACCTCCGCCAGTAGGATTGGCCCACTGAAGGGACAAGACTCGTTGTGCACCGGGAGAGCTGGAGAGTCAGATATGAGCACATTATGATGTATAGGCTTCTCTTCGCTAGTGAAAACAGACCATGCCTTCCTGTCTTTCAGCCAGATGAGATTGTGATTGGTGTGCTTGCTTGTTACACTACAATTTGATGCCATAATAGGTACCACATGATACCATCCTAGTTTTTTGGTTCTTCAGTTGCCAACATGGCTTTTATACAACTAATAAAATAAATAAAAGTATTTGCCTGTGGTTTTTTCTTATGAAATATACTTGTTATGGAAACAATAATGATATACAAGTTAAAACCTTGTCTTCTTTTTCTTTTCATTTGATATAAGGCAAAAGTGTTTCTTACTAATATAGGTGACCGCCACTGACATATAGCTAGGTAGATAGGTAGGTAGGTAGGAAGGTAAGTAGATAGATGGACAGACAGACAGACAGATAATTAGCTATAGTAGGTATTTATTTAGCAAACAATGGTTTAAGCTGGTGTCATGGTAAAAATTGAAAATACCAATGAGATACTGATGAAAATGCATTTCCAGAAAGGGCCAACAAGGAAGAAGCGGAGAATGGCAGGTTTTACAGGTGTTCTCGGTAGCTGTGGTCTCTTTTAGGAACAGCTCCCGAGGAAGTAGTGCTTAGCCCAGGCTTTCTCTGCTCCTGCCAAGGAAGTCCAAGGATGACCTCAGCAGTGTGTCAAAGCCTGCAGTCTGCTCTTCATTGATCGTAGGTCAACATTTGGAGAATGGCGCTAAAATAGTCACCTACTGAACGTATTTCCATGTAAGTTATACTGTTCTGAAATCTACAGCTAGTTCACTGATTCTGTCTTTTATTTTTTCCTCCTGAAAATCAACTCATAAACATTCTGCTCTGGTGGAAAATGCTCAATGCAGCGAATGTATAAAACCTGGCCTGGGTCACCCTCCTAAGGCAGTAGCTGTGAGGAGTAGCCATTTCTCCTCTTCTGTATCAACACACTTCCGTTCGCTCATGTCCATCCTCCACGAGAACCTATTCCTTACTTCCTACTTTGAGTGTCCAGATAAGGAGATCATTTATCTCCTTAAATAAAGAGCCCTACAAATGTTGAAACTGTACTAAAGAGAGGAAGACCAGGGTAAGTGTTTAAGAAATGAATATTTTCTTTAAAAAAAAAAAAAAAAAAAAAAAAAAGTACTTACTTGCAAAGAAGAGGATACCCTGCATAAGATTTGAATTATACACCAGAAGACCTGAATTTAACTAAATTTTTGAAAGAAATACTTTATAAAACTAATGGTACCAGTCATCTTTTTTGAAAGAACAAAACCAAATCTTTGTTGTTTTAACAAATTTTGATAAAGAAAATTTCATACGCTTAACATCTCCCATTCCCTGGTTCGATCTCTTTCTAGTGCTTTATCCTACTAAATAGAAAGAGTGGATTCCCAATGTAGTGACTGAAACATTACCCCACTATCCCTTTTAGGAAAGGAAGATGTCTGTAGTAAGCCTACCTAGACTTTATACGTCCTAGACATCACCAGTGCTTGGATGACTGAGTACAGGGACAGCCAACAGGAACCTATACTCTTTTTTTTAATTTTCATTTCAATTTTTTAGTTACTTATTTTTGTGGCCAGCTCAGCCTTCCCTGAGCATGGGGCTGGCACAGCACACGGTGCTGGGGACTGAACCACAGTCCCTGCATTTTGCCTAAACTTGCATAACCAGGCACATTAGACCCCACTGAGCTATCCCGCTGGCACAGGAATATAGGTTCTTTTAAGAGGGCAAAACTATAACTTTATTCTGGTCAGCTTTATAACTGCTAAAGACAGAGCATATATAAAACAATTATTAAACAATATAGAATGTAGTTAGGAAGATGGATTATTGCTGGAATTTAATTGTTTTGCATATGCCCACACACACACACACACATCATATTGAGAACAGAGCAAGAAATTAAAGGGCAGAGTCCATCTGGGCAAAACAGTAGCAATTCTCAGCAACTTTTTTCAAGATCACATACAAAGAAAAAATTTGTCATTTTCTCACTACTTCATGAAGCAAATTTATACAGGGAGCCCAGTGAGCTGGACGGACCTCCAAGGGTCGCTGTGACAGGTCTGCTCCATAGCTTCAAAGGGTCCCCATCAGCCAGGAGAGCCCCGAAGCATAAGAGCAGGGCAGCGGGAGCGCCCCCACTGCACCAGAGCTCAAGACCCTGGTGGCTCTGTCCCAACAGCCAGCAGCCACAGGTCTTCACAGTGACCCTGCTACTCTCTCTGTGCGAGGTTCAGGTCAGACTTAGGTCACAGTGAGGAAATGTGGAGGCCAAAGCTGTCCACACCACACCTGGGCTGTGGGAAACAGGGGTTTCAGTTTCCAACCTTCGGACACACACAGCCTAACCCTCACCTGCCAGCCCCTGGCTTAGCGCACGAGGAGAACAATAATAAAACCAGACGTTTCTAGCGGCGGACCAACAAGATCAAGAGCAGGCGATCCCGAGGCTCATTAAGATCTTCAGGGAAGGTGAGCGGGGAAGGCAGGGCTTTATGGCATGGAATCAACCTGTGTTCGGTTCTTCTGGGGAAAGAGGGGCTGGCAAGTATTACACAGAAACTGAAATTTAATTACTATCTTGGTCTACACAAAGGAAGAAATCTTGAGTTCTTCGTGAACTCACAGGTTCCCAAGGACTGATTTTGCAAATATAACCAGCTTCTTACCCGCTCCAGCCTATTGTGTTTAATTTGTGAATCGCCCATATAATACTTCTGAAATCTAAGACATAATCAATGCTACCATCAGAAGGAAGCAATAGAAGTGTTTGTTTTAGCTTTATGTAGTAGCTTACATTCCTATGAGGCATCCTTGTCACTATTGTCTTATTAAGAGAAAACTGAGACTTTCTTCCTAAATCATATGATTTATCTATGCTGATTAAAAATGTGAATAAATTTTCCCAGTGTGCCAATTGGGAACACCAAAAGTAAAACCCTTCATTCTTTTTATAAGGAAAAGGAGGTCTCACTCAGCTGGGAACTCTCTGAGTCTATGCTGTGCTAATTTAAAAGTTCTTTTAACTGAAAATAATAAATACCAAACAACTTTTAAATATAGCTCATGTACTGATGCAGAAGCTCAGCGTGTAGGACGAGACAAGTATCAGTGTAATGTGGTCTTCAGGAGGCTGGAAGGGAGGCCAGCCAAATAGCTCAGTGGATTAAAGCACCTGCAAGCACGGGCAGGGGCCGGGAGTTGATCCCTGGGACTGCTGTGCCAGCCCCACCCCTGGGGCACGCTGAGACGGCAACTGAGACCGGGCATGTTGGCGCCCACCTGTAATCCCAGCTCTCAGTGGATCTCTATGAATCTGATCTAGTGAGATCCGGAACACCCTGTAGACTCTTCCCTAAAATACAAAAAAAAAAAAAAAAAGGAAGAAGAAGAAATGGACGCTGGAGAGTTTGATCTCACACACACTTCTTTCCTCTGGAGAAAAAAGGTCAAGCTTTCAAATTTGACAAAATGGAATCAAACGCTAGTTTCACAGTCGCCATTGTGACCTTGAATTCACTTCCTCACTGTAAGGATGAGACAGGGAACATCAACACTTTGAATGCAATAAATGTTCAGTACATTTTACTTTTGCAGTTCCTTTTTCTTTTTCCTTAAGTCACTGCTATGACTTAAAGTGTTCCCAAAGCATCTCCAGACATTAAGGGATAAAAATATATTTGAAAGTCTTAGGATCTTCCCTTGAAGAGCTCACAGTCTACAACTGTATTTTGTGAACTAGAAAAGACACAGCAATCTTCCAGTCCTTTAGTCTCATTTATATATTAATCCTGGCTAGCTATGGAAATGAAATCTTAGGAATCTATACCAATATTTAGCTTGTACAAAATGGCGCCCATTTCGTGTTGTCTTAGGAAAGAGAAATGGCAGGGTCATAATATTGGTTAATGGCATTTGCTATCCCTTGGTCTTTTCCTGTTTCTCGCCAGGTTCCTGTAAAGTTCCTGATAGCTAAAGAAAGTAAGGAGGTCTTAGAAACTGACTTTCATTTATAACCTGCTGGTTCACCTAGATCAGGTTACTGGGAAGAAATCCAAGTCAGACCTCCTGACCTACTCAAAACAGCATGGAGCATGCCCTGCCACTAAATCCTGATTTTTGTGTACCTCACTCTGTCACGAGATATGATTTAGATGAACCTTTAGAAAGTCAGGTAAAAGGATTTAGTGTTTTACATGTAGGGTACAGCTGCCGGACTGGCTTTTATAGTAAAGTAAGCAAGTAATTTATTAAATGGTTCAGTCATTAGATATACCAGACCTTTACAACATTCTTGCAAGGGAGACTGCTTTGGGCAGTGGGAAGATTAGCATTTCCCAACAGCGAGTAATTCTGACAAGATTAACGAGGCCGAGGGCATGGGATCGGAGTCCCTTTGCGTCTGCCCTCCTGGTTTCCTTGTCCTTTATGTGGCTGTCTTTTCCTGTGTGGCAGCTGCTCACACTGACAGGGAAGAGAGGCCGAGGCAGCACTCCTTCGCCTCAGCTCTCTTCACGCCTTCGTCTTGTTCTCTCTTCCTCAGGAGCTGTTCCTCTCCTCTTCGGGGACTGGCGAGGACCAGTTTCTATACGAATCGCCAGGCAAGCATTTTCACAAGAAATAGCAAATGATGAACAAGTTCAGAAACATTTCTGAGATTTCTTCGATGGAAGGAAACCAGTTCGCCAGAGATCACTTAAAAATTATGTATCTGTTCTAATATAGCCCGTGTTTTCCTTCAGACTTGTCACCATGCCTATACTATCCACTCTGTCTGTTAGCAGAATATAATTTTTTTCACGTGCTTGTCATTTGATAAAATGTGTATGTTGCCGTTTTATCTGTCATGTTCCCAGGAACAAGAGACAGACACTGTCCTGCCTTTGTGAGCTTCCTTTCCTTCAAAAAGATTGATATCATGCAGACTAATCACAAGTGCACTTGCCTTTTACGGAGCCTTCAGCTTGGATTCCGTTTGTTCTCCTTCCAGTTCAATTTGCCCCATGCCTCTCAACGAGCTGCCCTCCTTTCATCCAGACAAGCTCCTCACTGTGCCTTTTCTTTGAACAAAACACATTTTTCACATCTTATAAAGCAAATGCAACAGCATTTCCCACTGTGTGTTTAGTATCTGCCAACAAATTTTTACAATGATCCCAAGCACTCATTACTTATAGATTTAAAATAATGGCCAAGACACTCAGAAGCTGAAGGGGGGAGGGTGGGCATTCCTGCATTGCGTGAAGGCCTGGGAGTCTGGAAAGTGGGGAGACGCATGGAAAGCATAGGAAATACCGAATTCCAGGAGCCTATGAACTGATTCACGTTTACTTTTGCAACTTTTTATTTCTGTAATTCAGGGTTTAAACTCCAGTACTTATTCTGGCATTTTTAAATTGACTAAGCTTTAATATAAACTATTCTTTTTATAAATAAGAATCTTGAGTTCTAAGAAATAATTCCAAATTACAGTAATCATTAAAAAGAGTTCTAATTTCTGAGACAATTTTCTATGTTTTGGGCACATGGATGGACCTCAGCAGAGCGTTTGCATTTGGGTCTTTCAGGGGGTTCAACTAGTACTTATCTAAAATTACAAATAAAACGCAGAGATGTTTGGAAAGAAGAAGTTTCCATACATTGTTACAGACTCCAGAGTGGAGAGTACAACTCAGAATGGGACGGAGAAGCAGCAATTTTCCCACATCTGATTTTTCGGGAAGGCCACAGCCATAAAAATGGAGGAGCCCTGACAGTTGCAGTTGTATTGTTATAGCGTTACAATAGAAAGTGCTACAGCAAAATTGCATGTCCTCTGGAACCTCTAATTCTTCTGCAAACTGTGACTAATAGTAATTACTATTTTATAAGGCTACTGTAAAAACCGACCAAATAATGGGTCAATGGCTCTTGAATAATCATTAATAACAAACTATTTTTTTTCAAGTTTCAATTTTTTATTGTTTAAACTTAACAATGGTTATATTACATATTTTCATCATCAGATCAGTTTAGATTAATACATATAGGTATATAAGATTGGTCAAACAATTAAACATTAACCCTTCTAAATCAACATTACTTTTTTTTCTTTTCCCCTTTCTTTTCTTTGAAAGTTGACATATTGCATATTGTCCTCACAATTGTTCTACAGAATACAGTGTGTGGGCATGACCCACATCCCTATTGATAACAAACTATTATTTTATACCAAGCTATATATATATTTTTTTGTTTTTTGTCTTTTTCAGACAGAGTCTCATTATGCAGTTCAGGCTGTCCTTGAGCTCACTTTTGTAGCCCAGGCTGGTCTTGAACTCACACTGACCCTCCTGCTTCCACCTCCCAAGTGCTGGGTATAGGCGTGAGTCACCATGCCCCGCTATGCCAAGCTGCATTACAACCAGTATAAGTAATTTTAAAATCCCGATAACTCTCTCAAGGAGGATTTTGCACCACTAAATGTAAGAAATATAGACAGTGTAAATGAATCATAGACAACTAGAAGAGTAGAAGTGGAAAATGCTATAAACCAGAATAGCACTGAGGAGCTATGAACAATGAAAGTACTTCACAGATTTCTGAGTATAAGAATTAAAAGTAAAGAAGATACATCAGTTGGTCAGAAGATCAGAGTGCTGTACTCTTGTGTATTATGAGAAAACCAAGATTTTCATTCCTATTTCACGGTCTGCTTTGTGATGCAGAATTATTTGTATACTAAAGAAGGCAGAACAAACATTTTGAAAGAGGAGGTGAAACTTCAAGATAAGACAGGGAGTCCTTCTGCAGTTGATGGATGTCAGCCAAACTCTAGCTCTAGTCAAGCTTCATATCAGTGAAGCTGTGTCATACCGTGAGGCTCTCACTCCAAACCCAACTTGCTTTGCCCACAGCTATGCCTGTATCTACCTAAAATACTTTTCCTTAAGTTTTTCTTCGGGAAAACATTGCCTTTCAAATACAGATATCCCAGTATTCCAAGACAGATCTAATCCTTCCCTAGCTACTGCGCATTCTGCGCACCCTGTGCTGCAGAATTTCTTAGGGTCCACATGTCGCGATGACGAGAATGTACATGTGTCTATTGTTAAGTTTCTTTGTCCCAGTTGTGGCTTTAAGATGACACACTGTGGGTCATCCTGTAATTTGAAAGCCTGCCACGGAGTAGGGTTCGTGGTTGCATTCAATTACTGTTCATTCAACTTACTTTAATTTAAAGGACAGAAGTAGTTCTAGGAATTTGGGATGCTTGATTGCAGAATAGTTTTGCGAGCAACATAGAGTGGTAACTGTGATCAGTAATTAACAGGCACTCATGAAAGAAGGAAGAACCTCTGAGGAGACAAGAGGAATTAACATTTGGCCTCATCTGAGGCTGGACTTCTCTCAGAGGTCTCCAGGGGAAAAGTTCTCTGGAGTAATAGTGAATGCTTTCCTAGGGCATGGGCTACAGAGAAAACTGAATCATCTCTGGGACACGATACATACATTCAGTTCTTGAAGAACATTAAGATTGCTCTGAAGTTCCTTACATGCCAAGGTTCTATGAGTGTTAACTGATGTCTTAGTTTGGAGATTCAAGTGTTACAATAAGCTCATCCTCTCATGGAAACTACACAGACCACACTGGGATCTTTTCCTAGGTAATCACGTCTTTGACGAGTTTGTGAATCTTGTTCTCCACTGCATGCCTTGTTTTCATTAATCTTTCACTGCTAATAAAACCCCCACGCCACAGGCAAACTCCAGGGAAATTCAAAAGCCTGGCACCTTTGAAGCCGCATTGTGAAGTTCCCTGCTTTGTTTGTGGTCCTAGCTTAGCTGGAAGAAAAAAAAAAAAAAAAAAAGCAGTATGTTTAGAAAACTATTAGTATAAACCTGAATAATCAGAAAGGGGCTCAGTTCTGTAGAAAACAATAATAACAATTAAAATTGGCTTCTTTAGTGTCTGGAATTCCAACTGGGACCAGCTCAAAGCTCTGCTTCATCATTACAAAAGAGCCGCAGAACCCTGAGAGCCCCTTCTGGGATTCCAAAGAAAATCCACCAAGGCAGAAACTTCTTCTTTAAGTTTCTTTTTTTATTAAAAACAAATAAAGGCAAACACAAACACATTCCAATACAGAAGCACATCTGAAGAGCCACAAATCCGCAAGGTTCCAAGCCTCTGGCTTTTCCAATCTGCTGGTGTAAAATGTTAGATATAATTGCAGCCAGCATGGGTCAGCCCCATGCAATAATCAAAGACAGTAGCCCTACCACAAAAATCTGCCTCTCTTCTGTATAACTGCCTACCTTTGTTTATGTTCCAAAGTTTATATTTTCCTCCCTCTTTCTCTCTGTCTCTCATATATATATATATATATATATATATATATATATATATATATATATATTTGTTTTGCTTCTTGTTTGATTATTTTTAATGTGTGTGGTACAGGGTCTTACTATATAGCTCAACTCAAAGCAATCCTCCTGTTTTCAGCTTCCCCAGTGCTAGGATTATAGGTGCGCACCACCATGCCCACTCTTGGTGGTTAGTTCAGCATGCCCAGGGGTGGGGACAGCCCAGTATGTGGTGCCAGGGGTCGAGCCCTGGTCCCTCTGTTTGTTTAAGTAGGCACCTAGTACACTGAGCTATCTTGCCCACCCTCTTGTTTGATCTTTGAGCCAGCATATGAATTCTATCTTATCCAGGGGCTGTTACGCATAGGATCCATGTGCCTGAACATTGCCAAGATGATTTCATGGTCTGTGCACAGCTTACAGGCTGGTCGATGGGTTTGTCTCTGTGGCATCATGGCTGATGCCCATCTGGAATTGTAAGTTGTGCCCCTGTGAGGTGAGGCTGTGACTTCGACTAAAGCTACACTTGCCTGCCACTTGTAGGGTGTAAAAAGCAGGAGGGGTATGGGTGGTCTTTAGGAGGATGATGGTCCACTGCAGTAGTTTACATCCACATCATTGGTATAACACTGTTACCAGTTTTATCCACTTAGTGATGCAGGACATCATTATGATTAATTGAGTTATGCATGGTTATTTTGGGAGATTGTTTTGTTTTCTGCTAAAAATTTCTGAGTAAAGTTGAAATTAAATGAAGTAATAAATGTAACTAATTATAACAATCAACTTCTTTCTTTCTTTCTTTTTTCTTTTTCTTTTTCTTTTTTTTTTTTAAGCAAGACCTCACTGTGTAGTTCATCCAGACCTTGAATGCACTAAGTGGCCCAGGCTGGCCTCAGACTCACACTATCCTCCTGCACTAGCTTCCTGAATGATGGCATTACATCACATCCAGTCTAATAATTTTTCCTTTTAAGTTGTAGAAAAGAGTAGCACTGCTGGAATATAATAGTTGGAGAAAATACTGAGCCAAGCAAGCATTCCCATGCTTTTACCATAGAAGACTATGAGAAAATTAATAACATAAAGAAATCTGACACCTGGGACTGGGGAGATAGCTCCGTGGCACAAGTGCCTGCCTGGCTAGTGCAAGGTCGTGAGTTCAAACCCCGGTCCCACCAAAATAAATAAATAAAATGTCTGACACTGACAAAAGATTTATAGCTTACACACTATTATGTACGCTTGGAATATGCTATCCATTTAGTTTAGGTAAGAAGCATTATTATCCATGTTTTACATATAAAGTCCTTAAGACTCAGGAGGGATTAAGTAATCTGCGCAAAGAAAACTGGGATGAACGGAAGCTCAATGTCTGGGTACCACCCTCAGTGATGACTGTATGGATTCAGCTTCCAGGATGCATGAATTTCTATCACCAACTGCTGGGTTGTCTAGGTCTGACAAGATGATGAGACAGACCTAGTGGAAATGTATTTGTTACCCTCTGGAGGAAAATCCACATGCCATCTCTCGCCATGGTTTAAACACAGGTGAGAAGCGCTGGTCATGTGACTTTACCAAGCCTTTTACCATGAACACATGGAGACATTCCCTTGGGAGAGACGGCCCCGTGGGGACAGCTGGCTGGGCCTGAGGAACTCACCCTGTGACCCACGTTACCCACAGGAAGAGAGAAGACCTCAGTGTCTACTTCAGAAGTTTGTATTGGAACTCAGAAGACAAACATCGGAAAGAGATCCAGCCTCGAGATGTCAGCCTGCCCAAGTCATTATCAAAGGCAGGTGGACTCAGAAGAGAGGCCAGGAGATACTGCAGTGTGCCTCTACTCACAGAAAGGAGCATGGGTGGCTCTTCAGTGGCTCTTCTGCACCTGCCTGGAGACACCAGGGATAGAGTAGAAAAACAGGACAGGGAGGCTCTTCCCTAGCAGGCTGGGAGGAAGTGAGAAATGCTAGCCGCAGGGACTGGAGGAAAGAGCTAGACAGTTTCCAGCTAGGAAGTGCTCTGCAAGGAACACAGAGCACGCTATATGAAATGAACCTAGCAAGAACCCGTGCAGTGCATGTATGAGTTCAGAATAAAGAGCATTCTTTTAAAGTAAAGCGTTGGCTTGGGAAAAGCCCATCTCTCGTGCTCTCACAGGCCCTATGGGTCCG
Organism: Myocastor coypus; assembly: GCA_004027025.1. Lineage (NCBI taxonomy): Eukaryota > Metazoa > Chordata > Mammalia > Rodentia > Myocastoridae > Myocastor > Myocastor coypus. The sequence goes on along the minus strand of PVJA010027590.1, from coordinate 8,863 downwards.
CAGAGAGTTGTCTGGAACAACAGATGGGGCAGAGCCCCGGCGGGTCCTGTGGTCCACCGCGTCCAAGCCTCAAAACTCTTTATTGCTGGTGCCCAGGGATTATCAGGTCTCGAGAGCACAACTCATGTTAACTTTAATATGCACAAGACTGAGGTGGATCACAAAATACCAAAAAATTCCTTTAAAATAAGAATTACATAGAAGAATTGGAATATCCATGCTGGCAGAAATTCTGTTTTCTCTTTGTAGCATAACTACCTGGAGGTATATTAATCACATCGTATTGCTTTCTTCTGTAAGACTGTTTATCCCCTAACATTTATGAAAATGTATAGCCAAAAATCCTCAGTTCTTTACTTTGTATTAAGTCTTCCAATCTGCGTGACAAACTTATATGGAAAGTGACACAACAATATTAAGCTCCCCACATTCATGCACTGAGGTATTGGCAAAGATGGGGTTCCCAAGAAGGCACTTGACGCCAGAGCCCATGCTGGGGGGAACCTCGGTTCTACACTGGCCCAAATCCTGAGATTGCTCACGTAATGGAAAACTGAAGTCTTAAATTCATGTCACATCTTTTCACACAGAGGTGAAGCGCTTCTAATGCTGACTATCCCAGGGGATCACCAGGTGGCTGAGGCTACTCGGTCTTTCCCTTCCCTTCTCCCATCTCTCTGGCTCTTGTCTCCGTCTCCCTCTCTTCCCATCCCTCACAATCTTCAGTCAGCTTTCCTGATGGCGGCAGCGCTTAGGTACATCACAGGGAAGAAAGATTCTCTTTATGTCTCCCAGGTCACTATGTGGAGGGTAGCAGTCAGCGGTCGGGGTAGACAGGTCTCCATGCTCCCTTGTTTGGAGACCATGTCTCTAGGAATTCTATAGTCATGGGAAAGTGGAGAGATGCAGGTAAATGAGGCCTTCCCAGAAGACACAGAAAGTAACCCCATAAGCGGTTACAAGTTCCTGGATTCTCAGGAGCGAACACAGTCACACAGGGAGGAAAGCAAGTTCCATGCTCCTGGAGACCTCCATGCTCCTCTGAGACGTGCTTGCTTGTGAGCCTGGTCATGGGAAACAGAGTTACATGAAAGACTGTCCAGTGGGCTCAGGTTAAGCTAGGTGGGTGTGTTCAGCTCATGGTGAATACTGACAATGAGATTTAAAATCCACTAGCAACAACTACCTGTATCTACCCGCATCCTGCCCTTAGGAATTGAGATAGTGTAGGCTGAATGGTCCATTTCTCATTCCCCTGGATTATATTTGGGCAGATCTTGGAAATATGTCCACCTGAATGTCACCTCTTTCCTGATGCCTAGGAGTGACAACCCTCTCTAAAAGGCTCACACTATCCTCAGTGTAAGAGTATTCAGGTAGGTTGCAAAATGTTGAGGGGACACACCTTCATCATACCTTTATAGATTGTACAGTTAACTCAAGATGTTAAAAGCTCAGTTCCAAGCCCTTGGAAGTCATTCAATTAGATCTCAAAATGTTACAGTAATAGGCAGCAAAGACTACAACAAGTAGGTACAAAATTCCTTGTAATTATGGTTCTTGAAGACCGGAATTGTGAATGTGAAAAGAGGATCAAAATGGAGTAGTGGCTGTTATAGGTTAAATAATGAACTGGTAAGAATCTAAAGTACAAAAGCAGTAATAAGAATACAGAGAAAAAGGAAACATAAGAGAACTGAGGAGGCATACAGACCATGTGCAGAAGATACTTCTCTAGGCTTCAACAGTCACCGATGTTCAGTTTTTAGACCTTAGTCTCAGAATGAAGACTAGGAGAGACAAATGTACAGTGGCCCCCAAACCCACAGGGAGAACATAACTGATCTTTAACTGTTATAGCTACACCAACTTCCTGTAAGTGCTGTGATACCCACCAACCTCTGAGCTCACAGAAGCATTTGGAATGGATGTGTGTATTCCAGAGCCATTGTACATAGAGACATGTCAAGAACAGAAAAAAATTATTCTTTGCCAAGTCAAACTATTGATTGTAGAATATTAGTTGTCATGTAATGAGTATCGACTTCAAAAGCTAGGCTGCTGAAATGAAAATTCACTGTGCATTTCCGGACATCATAGCAGCTTGATGTCATCAGCGCACTGAAAAGCTGTGTGGCACCGACCAAATACTGACAACCACTCTAGGTGTGTCTCTCTCTGTCTCTGTCTGTCTCTGCTCTGCCTCTATCTCTGTCTCTGTCTGTCTGTCTCTCTCTCTCTCTCTCTCTCTCTCTCTCTCTCTCTCTCTCTCTCTCTCATTTTATTTAGATCTTTTGGTAAAGAAAGGAAGCTATGTTTGATTTATATCCTTTGAACCAAACAAATGCCAGCAGGCAATAGTAAATCTTATTTCTTTTCAAGCATAATATTTATTTCACAAAAAGTTCTTGAAGCTATGAAATCAGGAACAAAAATAATATAATAACTAACACTTATCATCACCTACATTTTTCAGACTGTATTAAGTCTTACATTCTTACCATAACATTTTAAGGCAGTTGATATCTTTTTCATTGGGGAAGAAACTGAGGCTGAGTGGTTAATTGCTTTTAGGCATTTATTAATTACTCAGTTCAGCCCCATTTTAGTAAGCTCTTATTTGCATCACAGGCCAAACACAAAGCTTACCCAAATGTATTCAGATAATGACGTTCTGCTCTTTCTAGCTCAAAAGCCCATGCTTTCTCCTAAGTTAAAATGATACCTTTTTTAAAAAAAAATAAGAGTGTAAAGTAATACAATAGACTAAGTAGAAGAACAACAGTTTTGCTGTGTAAAGGGATGATATTCTTACAAAGTAATGTGCAAAAAGTGTCCCACGTCCCGTACGCGTGTTTCACTCTGTTGCTCGCCAACTCCGCAGTCCTTCAGATTGCTAGAGATTTGGCTGTGCTGAAGAATACACACTGGACATCCAGCAACACCCGAGGCTCCATTAAGGTCATTATTCATGTGGATTTCTTTTCCTCCCACAGGGGCAGGCATATCAATTTTTCTATATGTTTTTAAGAGTTTAGCCACATGATTCTAATCATTTCTCCCAGGTGGCTCTTAGAACTTGCATGGTGGCCCCATATGTCATCCAAGAAAGGACAAGCTCCACTGTGGTTTGATGAATGACCAGGAGACCAGAATCAGAGATCTGAAATTCTCTTCCATTAGGGACAGTCGCTTTACCTTCTATTGCGTAGGGACTGTTTAGGAATCTGAATACTGGGAAACAAGGTAATGTGTGGTTCTGAGCAGGGCCACAGTTTGAGCTCATCTAACATTTATTGAATGGTTTTTAGAAATGTTCTGGTTTGGAGAAAGCCTAAGCCAAATTTTTCTATGAATCTTTTCAGTTTTTAAATGTTCATTTATTTTAATGGATATTTAGCCATGTAGAATAGAATTTAGTTCTAGTAAACTCTTTGAAGTATATTTAAAGATATGTCTCAAGTGGTTTTCAAATAATTTTATAAAATATACAATGAGCTCTTTCTCTCTTTCTCTCTCTGTCACACACACACACACACACACACACACACACACACACACACACACTCACCAAGAAGTTCAGATCAAGTTCAAATGTGAAAAGCTATAGGTTCCTATGAATTTTACTGTATGGTGTCACCACATTGACCACAAACTTAACCTCACTCTCTTGTACTTTTTATTTGACTTCAGCCCTCAAATACTAAAAATGTAGAGTGAACTAAACTTTTTTAGAAAATGTTGCAATAAAGTAGCCTTTCTCATCTGACCATTGGCATGCAGAGGGCAAAGTCAGCAATATTTCCTTGGAACTGAGATGTTGCTCTCTTGTTCACTTCCAGCCAACAGAGCTATATAGTGAGCTGTGCTAGGAGTTAGCATTCTCTCATTGGAGGAAAATGTGTATTTCCATATCAGCATATCCTGACAATCTCTTGCTGCCCACATCCACCCGAGCTACAAACATTCAACCAAATTTAATCCCATGAGCACATGCAGATCATCCTTTTCATTCAGCCTTCTGCCAAGCAAGACAATTTACTAGATTATCTAAAAGCCAGCACACAAAGCATAGGAAATTAGAACTGAAGATGTGTTACAGTCGCAGGCCATGTCTCAGTAACACCGACAAACATTGCTAATCAACTTGGCTTGCTTCCCTGCTGATGTCACACATGGACCGATTTTTTTCTCAGCTCGGTGTTCAACAAAGCCTCCATGAAACTACAGCAGCTGGCGCTAGGTGTGCGACATGTGTTCCCCCACTGCAACAAGAACCGTCACTTTACCTGAGGGATCCCCAACTCTCATGCGTATTGCTGGGTGCAGCAGTGACATGCTGCCTGAGATTCTTTGCACTCTTGGGACACTCTCAACTGAGGCTATGGCTGCCTTTCTCCCTACTAGCTGTTTCCTTAAACCGTCGTGTCCATGCCAGGATGTGGTTTCTAAGGCTGTTCCTTTTCTTCGTTCTTACATTAAATGAAGCAGAAGGTAAAAAGTAGCTTATCAAGAATGGATAACACGGGCACGGTGGGATGGCTCAGTGGTCTAAAGCGCCTGCTTGGGAAAGCTTGGGCGGCTTCAGGGACTGAGGTTCGATCCCCGGCACCACATGCTGAGCCAGCCCTGCCCTCGGGGCGGGCTGAGCTGGCCATAAAAATGAGTGAATAAACAAATAAAGGTTCTGAAACAAGAAAAAAAAAATAAATAAATAAAAAATTATATATATATTAAAAAAAAGAATGGATAGCCCAAGCCTTCTGTTTCCCCAAATAATGAAAACTATGCATGAACATAATGCAGTGGGCAGGCAGACTAAGGCATTAGAGAGCAGGAGACCAAGGTCACCTGCTACCCAGCCTGACTTAGGCCCAACTGTATATTTATCTGCCATTAATTCTGAAGCGAAGCTACGTCCCAGGCACTCCCACAATGCTTTGTTTGACTCCTCTGAAAACTGAGGAGAAGGCATTTGTTACACCTAAGGGTACACACAGAGCCAGGACTGCTGTGGTGTCCTAGTTCCTGGCGTTCTGAGGTAAAGGATTATTGTTTTGCACTAATATAGAACCAGTGACTTACACCAACCAGAACATTTGTTTTCATTATGTTTTCCGTCGTGTTCCTAGCGATTACCCGAAAGAGTATTCTACCCTTACAGCGCAAGTTCCTAATTTTTCTTCTTTGCTCTTTCTCCCCTTTCAGCTTCCTATTTTCCCATTTGGACTCATTTTTCTTCTCTTGCCCCAGCCTCGATCAGGTTGCAGAAACCCCAGGTCCTCTCAAATTGTTCTCATATTTTTTTCTCACCTCTAACTTCCATACCATTTATCATCCCTGTTCCTGGAGATAATAAACACCATGGGCTAATTAGGCTTCCACTGGGTTCTATTACATGTTTCACATTGCCAGCCTTTTCCAGGAAACACCCCCCAAAAAATCGTACAGAGCCAATAAGGCTGATTTTATTGAATTAATAATAACCAGAAACAGGAAAACCTACAAATTTTCTGTAAAAGTATCAAATCCAAGTTATACAGAATCTAAAATGAATAAGACATGATATTTTTTATAACATGTAAGGCGTAGTAACTAAAAAGTGTGGTGAGATCTTTGAGACCTTGATCAGAGATATGACTGATGTCCTAAATCAGATCAGCGAAAAACAGGAGACAATGCTGTTTGTGTGACATCTTGCAAATAAATTGAACACTGAATGTTAAAAAGAAAAAAATGGCTGGGTGCTCAAAGAAGAAAACATAAGGGCCAGTCAAATAGCTCAGTGGTTTAAAGCACCTGCAAGCAGGCATGGGGGCCGGGGATTCAATCCCCGGACCTGCTGCGCCGGCCCCCCACCCCCCAGCGGTGCACTGAGATGGCAATTGAGACTGGGCATGGTGATGTGCCCCTGTAATCCCAGCTCTTGAGAGGCTGTAAACAGGCGGATCACTACAAGTGCGATCTAGTATTGAGACCCTGAGCACCCTGTAGATGCTTTCTTAAAAAAAAAAAAAAAAAAAAATACAAAAAGAAAAAGAAGTGAAGAAGAAAAAATAAAAAGAAATCAAAAACTTAAACAATGTAGAAAAGTTACCAAAACCATACAGCTAGAGAACTTCAGAGGAAGACATAGAGCAGATTGTAAGATTAGCCACAAATTAAACTAAAGAGCACATCACCTCTCCAGTTTGTTTTATTTCTACTTTTCACTTATGTCTTGATGCTGAGGATAGAAGGAAGCATAATTTGTTCTAGTTTTCAAGATGGGAAAAGTAGAGTGGGCTGAAAGAACTCAGGGCTTCAAATGTAGAAAATTACTTTCTACCCTCTGGCTTCTAGAATTTGCTTTATCTGTTAGTTTTCTATTAGGTATTTTCAGTGACGAAAAGAAAAGCATGCCATTTGTCCAATGTCTGTTTCTTAGTTCTTATCTTAAACTGCTAGTCATGTGTGCCAAAATAAGACACACGTAAACGTTCCTGAATTGAAGGCTCTCCTCCCATGGTGCTTTGTAATATGTCCGCTGCTCACTGGGCTCTTATGTGTTCTGCCCCCACTTCCCAGAGCCCCGTGCGCATTTCATTTGTAGAGTCATTGAGCAGCTGATTTCACAGAAACATCCACGTTGCTTTCCTACTTATACATAATCACTACTAAGGGGTCGAATGTTTATTGAATATTTGTGGACCCAAGAATGAGGATTCTTTCCTGTCTGGTCAGAATTTAGGGCCAAGAGAGAATTCCAGATTCTGGACAACAACTGGTTTCATACACTTCCAAGCTCTTGGAAGCTTCCAGTTACAGGAGTGGCCCAAGCTATGTCCTATTGTCCACTGTAGAACAGCAAGTACTTGGGTTGGCAAGAAAACAGTATAGAGAATTACTCTTGACATTTTGAATTAAGAGAAAGTATTAGTCACCAGAGACAAAATAAATAATAGAAATATAGCTTTTCAAAATTTAGCTATGTTAGCCTGTCTTTTATTTATGATTATTTTTTCTAATTGCTCTCATTAGAAAAATTTTAATAGATTTTGATATTAGTAAGAAATTTGCACTACAAATTAAAAGGTTAATGGAATAAAGCCCAAATTATGCACATTTCAAATTCCTAATCTTTTCTGCATATTTATTTTTTCCCACATGGGAAATTATAATTAGCTATGTTTCTTTGAATCTCATTATCAAGATAGAAGAAAAAAGAGCAGAAGTGGGTAGGAAGTACTGATCAAAGGTACTAGAAAAACTAGTGGGACGACAGGATTGATCTGTTTACAGATTGACTCAACATCAATGGCCAAATCAAGAAAGACCTAGCCAGGAGTAGGGGCAAGTGTCTGTCTTTTAGCTGGCAACACAACCAAAGCATTCTGGGATTACATGATGCAACTTTATCAGAAAAAGAAGACAGTTCTGACACCAGATCTAGGTAATGCTCAGAGCATATACCAACGCTTAATGACATGAACATTAGAAATGACAGCTAATGAGAAAAAAATGTAGAAGCTAATAAAGAAAAGTTATTGGGAGTTATGGAAGAATTTACTATCTGCATAGACCATAGTTGACTGTGTTTGGATATTTGCTGAAGAAGTATAGACAAAGATTTTGCTTAACTGTGCCTGTCATCTGGCATTGCAATAGCCAGCAGTGATAATGCTGTTCAATAAATACCATAATCTCTTTTCCTTCATTGGATATTTTATTACATAAAGTTTGATATAAAGGATATGAGTTACATGTGACTTATAAAGCATTTTACACAACAAAAGCGTCATGACTACATCACTCCACAAAAGACCTAAAAATTCCAATACCTAATCTAATTGTCTAGAAGAGTATTACCTATTTTATTGCCTACCTATTTAATAGTAGGTACTACTAAATCCCCTGACTTTTCACAAAATCAACCTAACAAACTAAGATTCTAAATATAGTATTTCACTATTTTTTTATTTTTTCTAATGAGTAAAGACTGACATACCTTTTTTTTTTTTGACCTTTATAAAAATGACACATTGAATGGAGTCTCCTAAAAATCGATTTTAATTCACATTATCTTTCAAAATTCATGCATGTTCTCATTGCTATTATATAATATTCCATTGTATGAATAGTTCACAATCATATTTTTTCTTCCTTTTTCTATATTTTCATTTTTTATTATTATAATTTTATTTTATTTTTATTTATTTATTTTTTTATCTTTTTGAGACAGGGTCTTACTATGTAGTTCAGGCTGGCCTTGAGCTCACTTTTGTAGCCCATGCTAGTTTCGAACTCACACTGATCCTCCTCCCTCAGCCTCCCAAGTGCTGGGATTACAGGCGTGCACCACCACACCCAGCAAGAAAATATGACTTAATAAAATGTTCTGCAATTTTACAGAAGACACTAATAAGAAACTAAATAAGAGAAGCAAAATGATACAAAACATGGGTGATCCATTTAGCAAATAATTTAGCCATCATGCTACCACTGAGCTAATGCCCATCCTTAGAAGTCTTACATAATTTAGACAACACTTTATCTATAAAATGTGTTTTATTTTTTTATTTATTATTATTCATTTTTCTTGTTTCAGAACCTTTGTTTGTTCATTCACTCATTTTCATGGCCGGATCAGCCCACCTCGAGGGCAGGGCTGGCACAGCATGTGGTGCCGGGGATCAAACCGCGGTCCCTGAAGCTGCCCAAGCTTTCCCAAGCAGGCACTTTAGGCCACTAAGCCATCCTGCCGGGCCCTATAAAATGTGTTTTAAATTGTCTTTTTTACACTTTTGCTTCTTCTTCTTCTTCTTCTTCTTCTTCTTCTTCTTCTTCTTCTTCTTCTTCTTCTTCTTCTTCTTCTTCTTCTTCT
>PVJA010027589.1:0-28379 GCA_004027025.1 Myocastor coypus | reverse complement strand
TTCTGCTCTAATGTCCTCTATACGTTTCTCCAGCCGTTTTTCCACTTCATGTATTTCTTTTTTTACTTCCGATGTTATCTCTGATTTCAGCTGCTCTATAAGTTTCTGCACTTGTGTGTCTGCCTCAGATGCTACCAATTCAGAGGTTTCATCTGTATGGTTCCTATTTTCTTCCATGATAGTGTCTTCTTTATTTGGTTTGCGTGGGCACGGGCCCTGAGATTGCATCCTACTCCTTGTTATCATTTTGTATGGAAGCGACCTCTGCACTCTGGTGGCGTTATGCTGTGTCTATGGGCGTTTGGTCTGGAGACTCCAAGCTGGTTCCTCTACAGAGGTTCCTGACTCTGTGCTGGAGCTCTGGCTGCTAGCTTCTGTGAATCCCAGGGAATGTGGTCTGTAGGTGGAGATGGAGCTTTGGGATTGAGTAGTCCTGGTAGGCTCGTGGACCAGATCGGTTGCCAGACAAGATGTTTGATGGGTTCGGTGCTGGAGCTTGGGCTGGAGGTTAAAAGAAAAAAAAAGGGGGTGGGGCGGGCGGGGGAGGTGAAGGCGGGCCAAGGATCCCAGCCCATCCGTCGCCCAGGCTGTGCTACCGGCTGAGACTCGGTGGGACTGGAACAGGAAGTTAGTCGCAGGAGCGCAGAGGCGGGGCAGAGGGGCGCAGGCAGCTTACCCGCGGCGGACGCGCGAGCTGTGCTACCGGCTGGGACTTGGTGGGACTGGAACCTTATAAAGTAAATTTTAAAAACTGTGAGACACTCTGAAAAGTTTGACCATTCAGTATATTTGAAATTTTTAAAAATGCCATAATTTTAAAGGTAGGATACTAGTGGTTAGATGTCTTAAGTTTTATCAATTAGAGATGCTTATTGAAATATGTATAAATAAAATTATATCTGAAAAATACTCAGAGATGGGGATATTATTCAAATAAGATTGGCTATGAGTTGATAAATGGTGAAGGTGAGTGATAGGTATGTAGTAATTTTTCCTATTTTAGAAATATGCTCAAAATAGGTATTTTAAGTTGGGATTGCTGGTGTCCCCTCCTATAAATCTTTTTTTTTTTTTTTTTTTCAGTGTATTTGGCGCAAGCTCTTACTATGCAGCTTGGACCCAGTGATCCTCCTGATTTCAGCCTTTTCAGCACTGTGGGATGACAGGCATACACCACTATGCCTGGACTCTGTGGCCAGCTTAGCCCACCCAGGGGGCAGGGCTGGCACAGTATGTGCTGCCTGGGTTTGAACTGCAGCCCCTGCACTGACCTAAGCAGTTGCTTTAGATTGCTGAGCTATCTTGCTGGCCTCACCCACTAGAAATCTTGGTTTGGGTTTCATGTAACACATGCCCTGTGTTACTGTTATGGTTTGTGTGTAGCTGTCCCTCAAAGCCTCATGCAGTCATGGGGTGGCTTCTGGAATTTGTAATCCATTATTGTGAGAATAGGTGCTGCACCTTCCCTGGGGCAGATGATTTGCATTTCAGTGTAAGGGAGGAAGAGAAGATAGCTCCTTGAGCTGCTCTAGCTCTCCCTGCGTTCTTGCTCTTTGCTGCCACCATGAAAGGTTGCCCTCTGCCATGTGCCCCTCTACCTTGGAGCCAGCTGAATATGGACTGAAACCTCCAGTAGCTGTGAGCTAAATAAACCTTTCCTTCCCTCGTTTTGACTGTCGGGCATTTGTCCCAGTAATGAGAGAAGAATAACTAATACAGTGACTCTGAATAAAATGGCCCTCTACACCTCATATTGAAAAACTTAAAGTAAAGGTCCAATAATGAGAATGGAAGGTACAAAGTGGAAGTGGTCCGTGTCTTCCACAGAGAAGGCAGTTATGATAAGGGTGTGCTTGTTGTGTTCATGGTTGTTTACAGTTATGCCAACTCTTACTACAGTCTGCGTATAAAATTCATTGATTGCATGGTCGTCTGCACTATTGAATGGAGTAGGCTTATTGTTTTCTTCTATTAGACTTTTTGAGCCCTTGTCTCCTGGACCAAAGTGAATTCCTCAATTACATAACTGTCCTTCTGCACGCTTCCTTTACAATCACATTGGCAGAAGAGATGTATCCAGACCTTTCAGGAATGGAGAGGTACTCAGAGGTAACCCATGCAATTAGTACCAGTCCTCACTCCAACCCTTCCAGTGGGAAATGGTCTTATAACCTGGAAAGGGAAAGGAGAGGAGTTGGCCTGTGCGTCCCCAGGCTGTCAGGTCACATAACAAGGTGGGACACATGCTCCCCATCCCTTTATTTTCCTCTCTTATTGGAGATGTTTTCTCAACTGCAAGCCTCCTTGGGCCCTAGAGCTATGATGTGTAAGGAAAACAGAGTTGGCTGAGTTACAAAGCAAACAGACTGAACATGGAACGGTCGTGTCATAATGGTTCAGAACGTGGCCCTCCTCTGTCCCTTCACCTGCAGGTAGCTCTCAGTCAGCACTGGGGAGCATCCCTGGGATTGCATACCTGCCTTCTGTCCAGACATAGCTCTGTTCTCATAACAACAGCAAGAACAGTCTTCCAGAAGAGACTTCTGCTTACCATGAGGGTTTCTGGGCCTCAGATCTCTCTGGGACCAGTTCTCCTCAGGCTAAGCAGTAGAGTGGCTGCATTCCACCTGTGCTCAGTCACACTATGGCCCTGACAGTTCACCTCTCCTGCATAGTCCAAGGTGACCTCATTGCACCCCACCCTCAGGCACTAAAACAGCCCCAGCCAGGGACAGGTACTCTATATCCTCATTCAGGAGATGAAGACCTTGAAATTTAAGCTCTCAGTGGCCCACCCAAGGTCACGGAGCTCAAGTCAGGAACTAGGATCCAGGTAATTTTGCTCTTGATTTTGTGTATTGAATCCCCCCTGAGATACTTCTTTATCTGCCTTGATGCCAACAGCTCTCCTTTAAATCCTGTTCTCCTTCTTTTCCCTAGAGATAATGCACGTTGTCATCACCATGGGCAGCAGGCATTTCTCTACTTCCACCAATTTTCATTTCTTTTTAATTCCTTTTTTTTTTTTTTCAGGATTTTCCTCTTCCCTTTAACCCAGTTATACCAACTGAAATGCACCGTCTGGCCCAATGCCCTCTTTTCCAAGAAGTCCTTCAGGATCCATTGCCCTATTCTCATCAAGAAGAGCCGCTTCCCTGCTCTGCCCCTTCATCCCACTTTTCTGATAACATTGGTGGCCACTCACACTCATTTTCTTTTCTTAAATTTTTTACTGTGGCAGGAGAGACATGCATTTGCTTATTGTAAGATTCCTGTTATGTGGCGGCATCCTGAGCCCAGTGACTTAACTCGGCTTGCGTTTAGTATGTTGGAGAGGCTTCAACACCAACCGAATTAAATAGCACAACCCTAAAGCCTAAATCTATGGCTTAGTTTGCATTTGTTGAGGTGTACTTGTGTAGTGGGAAGCTTGATAGTGCCAAGAAGTAATTCTGTGATTCTTCAGTGCATAACTAAACCCCCAAGCTCTGGAAGTATCATTATAATTTTGTCTTTGTTAAATCTGCACTTCCAAATGCTGAAGATATTGAAAAGGAACTGCTGTATTTGTGTGTGTGTGTGTGTGTGTGCGCGCGCGCGCACGCGCACGTGTGTCTGCGTTGGGCACCTTCTGCTTTACACAGATGAGCTCCCTCAGAAGCCACAGTATCTGCATGGCCACGCCCTGCCTTCCTTGCCATTTTGAGATTCTGGATTGGATTGGGTGTGAGAGGGGGAAAGGGCAGCCCTCTGCCGAGGTTAGTGATAGTTTTGAAGGATGAAGATCAAAGCGCAGGCAGCCTTGGCTTCGGTTCACATGGTAACCGTAGGACCCGGCAGAGGTCCTGGGATCCCTGCGATCCGGTACCCCTGTAGCCGAACCCTGCAGCTGCACACCCCCCTGAGTCAGCACCCGTTTCTCCATTTGGCCGCCCTGGTGCAGTGCTGTTTCCCACAGCTCCTCCTCCTGCCGGTGCTGTTTATCTGTATAACCTGCTGTCTAGCCCTTGGCAGCGCCACGAAGGAAATTTTTCACAAAATGAATATGAAACTGATTTTTAGTAAGAAAACTCAGGAGGGGTGTGCTTACACTCCTCTGAAATTAGCCACTTGCATAATTCATCCTCACTGATCTTCTAAATGCAGTGTCTAACTGTCCTTATAATCAAATCACACACCTAATAAAACTTTGCCTGTTAAGTCATTTATTTAACTTCTGCCATTTACTCCCCAGTAACTTGCTGCTAAGAGGGAATTAGAGAGAAAGTAAAGAACGCAACCAAGACTGGCCAGAGGCTCCTGATTTCTGAAGCTGGGAATGAGTACCGAGGAGTTCGTGATAACACTTTCTCTTATTTTAGGTATACGTTTTGACATTTCTCTTGATACATTCCTTTAACACTACTATTTTGTTCCCCAATTATTTGTTCTGCCTCCAAAATAATTCTTCTGTGGTTAACTTTTCTGTTTGAGTGTTTGGAAATCACTGAATTTGATCTTCTGCCGCCTGGGCCTCTCCCATGACCCCTCTTACAGCTTCATCTTCTCCTAGTGGAACTGGTGTCTACCTGCCTGGTGAATCTCAAGTGCCATCCACAGAGCCCAGGAATCTTGGACTTCACCAGGCTGAATACTCAGACTCCTTTCGTAACCATTTAAAAATATGCCATGGTCGTCGGAGTTGCAAGTCCAAGGGTTTTATTTCCATTAGCAACTCCAAACGCTACTACTCTAGTGCAAATAGAAATCAAATGGGGGCTCCTCTGTGAAACTCATGGTAATGGGTATGCTCCATGCGCACCCCTCTCCACTTCTGTCCATCAGAAAAGCATCTATTTGTGAGTACTTTCCAATTCAGGGACATGAGAGCTTTCTGGTGTTAAATATTTCTCAGGGTGGCAATGAGCCACATCGTTGGACGGCTAATAGTAGCCCAGGAAAGTGGCATCCCGGGTCTGCTTTTTAGAGACTTAAACTATATGTTAGCCTGGGAACAAAAAGTTAAGCTCCAAGACCCTCAGGTGAAAAAGTGACACTTAAGTTACACTTCACAGATGTTTTGCCACTAGCAAGTGAGCCATGGAATCTCTTAAGTCCAATGAGCAGATGGACTTGCCATTTGATAGCCTCAGTTTGTCCTACACAAATCGAGCCCTAAATATTATTTTGCTTTGTGAGTGATATATATTTTTTTTGTGATGCCCGTCCCTGGCATGTTGCCCTTGAAAAATACTCTTTGAAATTTACCTGACCTATATCCTCTTTCTAAAGCTTTTCTGACTGTACAGACAAAAGATTTTTGGGGGCCAAAAAGACTTCTGCACAACCCAGAATGGCAAAGTAAATAAAAGAATAGTTTGACAGGTTAGAGCCTTGGACAGTGAAGAAAGATGAGCCAGAGGCTGGATTTATAATGCCTGACTATTCCTCTCAAAAGTGCTTGGGGAAAGATATATATATATATATATATATATATATATATATATATATATTTTTTTTTTTTTTTTTTTTTTTTTTTTTTTTTTTTTTTTTTTTTTTTTTTTTTTTTTAAATTCACCTGCTGGATTATTTCTCATGCCATGTGTCTCCTCTCAATTGTCACTTGGGCAAAGCCTCTGTCTTGTAAGGGGACACCCAGTATTTTTTTAATGACCTTAGGCAAAGTGATTGACACTGGATCCTGGAGTCAGATGTTCCCAGTGACGCAACTTGTTCTCCCAGTGGCAGAAAAGCTTCCTGCCACGATTAAGTTAGAACTGTGAAAGTGCTGAAATGTGTTGTCCACCTTCCGATGATGCAAGTGCTTTTATTATAGACCCTAGGGCAGAGGGGTGCAGTAGCATGAAGGCTTTCTCCAAATATCTTTCCTCTCTGGACTAGGCACTGTAGACAGAAAGGCACTGTGTGTCTTCCATGGACCGGGAGCTTGAACAACTCTAAGCACCAGTCGGGCTTTTGCCAAGCTTCGCTTTTCTGGCTCTACTCTTTTCCTAGTCCTTTACTTTTTTGAAATATGGTCGGCAGGCTCCAGTGTTCAAAAGCTCACCCAGTATTCTGGTCCAGCCGCGAGGAGCACTCCACTCTGGATTTGAACTTGAAATGGAAAATCACTTGTCTTGTCTGCTTTTTTCAATAGGAAGCTGAGGTGGAGCAAAAGGACAATTTTATTGCTTTGGACGTGGCCTATGATTCCAAAAGTGAAAGCCTGAGGACCTGAGATAACGGAGAACAGATATGCAGCCATGCAGTACTGGAAAATCCACTCGAACTTAAGACAATCAGAAGGACTTCGCAGTCTCTCTCCTCCTGCTGCACAATCTGCCTGAGCCTACTGTTCCCAGGTTCACAGGCAAAGGGTATTTTTAGGACGTGGCTGCTTCCTGAGTGCTTGGAGAGACAACAGTGTCTCAGTTATGGATGCCGCAACTGTACAATAATACCAAAACACACATGAGGCTCTGGTCCATAAATATTTCTAATTAAATTGGAAATGGTGGAGAAGCCAGTGGAGAGACAGTTATACTGCCATTATTTCTATGCTTGACTCTTACAAGTATTTACGTCAGATCCTTGCCAACGCTGTGCTCCTTTTCTATCTTAAGGGCAGAGGTTGTGGCATCCAAATATATGTGGTTAATACTCAGATTAGGAAATTGGCTCTGTGAGTATGTGTGATTTCTTCGTTTCTTTTTTAAATTGTGTGTATTTTGCACAGGGTCTCACTATGCAGTTCAAACTCATAGTGATCCTCTTGATTTCGGCCTCTCCAGCGCTGGGATTACAGGCATGCGCCACCACACAAGGACTCTATTGTTGGTTCAGCATGCCCAAGGGCAGGGCCAGTGTGGCACGTGGTAGCAGGGAGCCAAGCCCAGTCCCTGAACTTGCCTAAGCAGGCACTTAGTCCACTGAGCTATCTCACCAGCCCTGGATATGTGTTGTTTCTATAGAAGGTTTCTATCTGAGCTGTGTCAGCTAGGTCCACTTTAACTTAATTGTACCGCGCATCTTTAACAATGTCAGGGTCTGTTACCTAGATGTGTGTGGGCCATTACACATGCTAAGAAAATACCAGGCGAGTGAGCGAATGCATGGAAAAGAACTCCTTGGGAGAACGCAGCTAGCTTGAATCAGCAGTTCCCAAACACGGCTGCATACCAGATGTGCTGAGAAGATGGCTGTATTTCTTTTTTTCCAAGGACCTCTTCTTCCACCAACCCATAATATTTTTAAATTAATTATAAAGAGTAAAACAATACAGACATCTGTAAACAAAACTCATCTTTTCTCTGGAGCAACTTCCCAATAGTGAGAACACCCTGAACAACTCACCATGTGAGTTTATTTTTTTTTTTCTTTAAAGAACTTTTTATTTTTAGCCAGGCATGGTGGCACATGCCTGTAATCCCAGCACTTGGGAGATTGAGGCAGGAGGATCAGTGTGAGTTCAAGGCCAGCCTGAACTGCATAGTGAAACCCTGTTGCAAAAAGACAAAAAAAAAAAAAAAAGAAAAAAATTATTATTTTGTTCCTTGATTCAGAACTTTTCTTTGTTTATTTATGTATTTTTATGGCCAGCTCAGCCTGCCCTGAGGGCAGGGCTGGTGCAGCATGTGGTGCTGGGGATCAAACGGCGGTCCCTGCAGCCGCCTAAGCTTTCCTAAGCAGGCACGTTAGACCACTGAGCCATCCTGCCGGGCCCACCATGTGAGTTTATATTGTTTCTTTAAATAAACATGCAGGGGCCAGCAAGATAGCTCAGGAGACTCAAGTGCCTGCTTAGGCAAGCGGAAGCACGTGCAGCTGAGCCGGCCAGAGTCCCGGGGTAGTGGCGCACACCTGTAATCTCAGCGCTGGGGAGGCTGAAAGCAGGAGGATCACCACAAGTCTGAGCTGCGTAGTGAGACCCCATAACCACCAAAGACATTAAATAAATAAATTAAATAAAAAATGGATAAAATACAGCCTTTCAACTTGCTAAATGAGAATGCAAGGGCATGAAAATTTTAGTAAAATCTTTATTTTCAGCAGACAGTATTGCATTCTTTCCAATTAATATTCATACATCCTGACCTTCTTTATTCACTTCATTTCTGCATCACAGCCATGCTATTACTGCGTACTGATTCAGAGGCTGTTTCTGTGTGTTTGTAGTCAGTCTAAGTAAAATCATGAACATTTAAATTTGAAGAAAATGCAACCATGCGACTTGGCTGTCCACTTTTACTGATGCCCTAGTTGTCACTCTCCTGAAGGAATACAAATCCAACTGAGGAAAAAAAAATGGCACCATCTTGTAGGTATTAATTTGCTTTCCTGGGACATTTTGCTTGTGTCTCAAGAGAATCTCAAGTTCAACCCTACCAACCATGAATCTCTGGAACCAGCACCAGGGACTCTAGGTCTCCCTTGAATCCTTGGATGAATTTGATGAAATCGGTGCTCATGTTGTCATTTGAAAAACCATCAGTCAGGACAGTCTCTTGAGTTCTAGTGAGATGCAAGCTTCTACTATATAATAACAAAATCCCTAAACCCCGAACAGCCACAGGAAAAACCCTTGAAAACAGGAAGGCTGAGTGTACCTCCTCACCACATGGTCGTATTTTCTGGGTGGACTCGGGACCTGAGATTACATCTTGCTCCTCCTCTCTGTCATTTTGTACGAACTCTGCATGTTGGTGAAGTTAGGCTGTTAATGCCTATTGAAATTTGGGTCTGGATCCACCAGTCTTGATCGCTCCCAGATGTGCCTGGCTGGGTCTGGCTGCTGTGCTCAGCTTCTTCCTGCTCCAACTAGGTGCAGGCCCAGATGGTCACTGTGGGTGGGCAGGGTCAGAGTTCCGGTAGCCGGCGGCACGGGAACGCACACTGGCCGAGAGGTCCTAAATCGGCGCAGGCCTGGGTCAGTCCCACAGGGTCATGTTTTTTGTTTTTGGGTTTTTTTTTTTTTTTGTGGGACCGGGGTTCAAACTCACAACCTTGCTCTTGCCCAGCAGGCACTTGTGCCTCGGAGCCATCTCCCCAGCTCCAGGGTCATGTTTTAAACATGATTTAAAACTATGCTTTTTTTTAGATACTGATGTACATTTCCATTCACCATTATAGTACTTTTTAAAAATGTGTAGTCCGGTAAGATTAAGATAACCCAATATTGATACTGTTCATGGATTTAGAGAAGGGGACCTTTGCCAGATAGAGCCTAAAATTGATTTCTCTGTCAGCCCATTTTTGTCTCTGTATTTACAATTTCACTAATCACATAAAAATTCTCATTAATATCCCACATAAACTAATTTCCCTGTAGCCCTCCTAGTTTTATGTCCCTCAGACTGATTTGTGACGTAAGCCAGCTAGGCTCTAGGTTAAACTCTGAGACAGGCATGTACCATACATACCTCATAACCTAATATGAGTACCAGCATTGACATAAGCACTTCGGATCAGTTAATAAAGTTATTGCGTTCTGCTGTACTGTGATGTGTGCTGCTCTAAGTCCATTTTATCAATGAGGAGACTGCAGTATTGAGAAATGGACTTGTACAGAGATACACAGAGAGCGTGAGGCAAGGAGAACCTGGACTATTGTGCAAGAAAGTCCTCAGGAAGGCAGTAGTGACTATGGCGACAAAAAGCACTTTGGTTATGACTTAGTTGTCTGGACAGTCTTTTTCATTCATGATCTCAGTACTTACACGTGGAAATGTGGTTTTCCAGCGAGAATCCAGACATCTCATTCTCCGGCCATCACGTAGCACCCTACGGATTCTGGCATTATGCAATTCCCTTTGTTACAATGACTCAGCGAGGTGGAATGGAGGGAGGCAATGCTCACGGCATCCTTGTTCTCCTCACTTACAGAGTCCCCTGAGGAGCACCCCTGCTTGCTCTTCCTCAGTGCACCTTCCCTTGGCCGTGTCCTCTACCTGCTCCAGTTTCAGCAAGTCCCTTCCTGTGGGAAGCCTTCCTTGATTCCTTCGACAATGTGTCAGATGTTCCTGCTCCACAGTCCCACTTATACCCACCCACCCTGCCTCCAATGGCTGAGACTAGTTCCCATTCTAAATCTGGACAGGAAGCACAGGTGTTATGGCTTATGTGCGGGCCCCAAAGCTTCATGCAGTCATGGGGTTGTTTCTAGACTTTGTGAGTAATTTTTTTTTTTCCTGTCTTTTTGAGACAGGGTCTCGCTATGCAGCTCAGGCTGTCCTTGAGCTCACTTTTGTAACTCAGGCTGGTCTCAAGTTCACAGTGATCCTCCTGCCTCAGCCTCCTAAATGCTGGCATTACAGGTGTGCACCACTATGGCCAGCTGTGATTAATTCTTATCCAGTGCTGGAATTATGAGTGTGAATGCTACACTTGCACTGGGGTGGATAATCTGCATCAAATTAAGGAAGGGGAAGAGGCTTGCTAGCTGCCACAGCCACTGTTTCTTTGTTCTTTGCTGTTTTCCTGTTGCTATGAA
Source organism: Myocastor coypus (assembly GCA_004027025.1). Classification (NCBI taxonomy): domain Eukaryota; kingdom Metazoa; phylum Chordata; class Mammalia; order Rodentia; family Myocastoridae; genus Myocastor; species Myocastor coypus. Next base: position 17,911 of record PVJA010027589.1, on the reverse strand, counting down.
CAGCTGCCCGCTGCCATGGGCCACTCTGCCTTGGAGCCAACCAAGAATGGACTTAAAACTCCACTTACTGTAAACTAAATAAACCTTTCCTGCCTTAATTTGGGGTGTGGGGTATTTTGTCCCAGCAATGAAAGAAAAGTAACTGGGACAACAAGGATGTGGAAAACAGAAACACCTGCTTCTTTGGCAGAAGATGCAGCTGGGATCCAAGCCAGTGCCATCCTCACTGGTACTAGGGGGCACCTTGATAGGCATAAAGGCGATGTATACATGGGGCCTGGCCTAGGGAGGAAGGCCCGGCTCCAGGTGGCACATGATCTAGTCCCCATCTCTAGGTCAGGCCTGCTCTCTTGGAACGGTTGTTGGCCTCGTTACTTACCTGTTACTTACCTTCAATTCCAGACCCTGAAGCTGCCTGGTGTTCTGCAAATATATGTTTATTCCAGAATCAAGCAGTAGAAGGTTGCTGCGTGCCAGACAAGATATGCAGTGGGGAAATGAGTGGGTTCTGTACTTTGAACTCGAGTTCTACTCCTTACTAGTGGTGGCATTGTGAGATCTCCATTAGTTTAATCTGTGACTTTTCTTTAAAAATCTATAAAATGAGGACAATAAGTCTACCTACTTCTCTAGAGTACTGGAAAAGTAAAGGAGACATTCCAAGCTCCAACCAGGGGTTTGTTTGGAGCACAGTGAATGCTGGATAAATGTCGCTCTCAGGGTGACGAACGCATCTCTAGATCTGTAGGCTTTGCTTTGGCCCCAGAGAACGTCCTGTTGTGACTTCATCTCTTGCTGTTTTGCTCTGTCAATGCCCAAATCTAGGTCTCACTTTTCCACTCTGTCTCCTTTTCTGATCTCTGGCCTGCTATGCCCTTGTACCACCTGAATTCTGGTCTCTTGTCCCCTTTCCCAAATAGATGCATTCATAGTAGATGTCACATGCCCATTACGATGGCTCTAATGCAAAAGAAGAAAAATATCAAACATCAGTGGATATGTAGGACACCAGTTGTTTCAAAAATAATTCTAGTCAGACAGACAATTAGGTCAACTTTGTTTGGCATAGATTTATCACCTGAACACACACCTATCCTTTCACCCCGAAATTGCCTGCCTAGCTCTCTGACCAATAGAACTGTGGACACAAAACTCACACAGAAGAAAAAAAATTATGTAGAGGAAATTTCATAATAGTACAATATTACTTCCCTGTAGCAGCTTTCTTAAAGTATTTTCTTTTTTTTTAACCACTTCCTCATGTCAGTAATGTGGGAGGGACCAAGCTGGGTGCAGAGTCAGCTGGTCTACTACAGGCAGTGACCACAGTGCCTCCGGCCCACAGTTTCTTTCTTGAAATAAATGAAGGCTCCACAAGGACAAAAAATGCTTAGGTTCCATGATGGTCACAGATTGCCCCTGACAGGTGAAAACTGTTAGGTTAGAGTCCCTCACAAGTATTCAGTCAGGGTGTCAATAGAAGCATCTATGGAGGAAGCTCTACCTCTAAGCTCACCCTGGTAGTTACTGGGAACCTTAGTTCCTCTCCATGGGTACCACTCCTTCAATGCCTGAGTGTCCTCATGACCTTACGTGTATGCAGATACAAAGGGTCAGGCGTACTTGGGGGCCCTGTCAGAGGCTGGTTACCAAAAGCCCTATCCTTGCTACTAGAAACCACCAACTGCCTCTCAGTAGTAGAAAGGTTGAGAAGCTGACCTGTGCCTACAGGATGGAATTCTAACACAGAAGTGAAAAGGAGCCATTGATAACCGCATCTAACAATAGGGGAGTATGATCATCAGTGTTACAGAGAAAAAGTATACATTATATTATCACACCGATGCTGGAAGTCAGGATAATGGTTGTTCCTAAAGAGAGAAAGCTTAGAGCTATGCACGCAGAGAGCTTTGGAGTACTGGTACCATAGAGTGTTATTCATGTTTGCAATAGCTGTATGTCCTACAGGTTGGTTTATGGAAATGCACTGAGTTGTATATATTTTCTATGTCTATTATCATTCAATAAGAGCTTTTGCCAAGCAGATGATAATATATTTTTATTAAGGAGACATTCCGGAAGTGATCTGAGTTATAACTAAGCATCCCAGTGGGCATTATGGACTGCTCGTTTGTGTTCCCCCAAAATTCACACCTTCAAACCTACCCCCTGATGTGCCGGCACTAGGCAGTGGGGCTTCTGGCTGGTGATGAGGTCAGGAAAGCGAAGTCTTTCTGGTTGGGATAGATTACCTCACAAAGCACCTAGGTTGTTTCCATGCCATGAGGACAGAGCAAGACGGTTCTGTCTCTGTACAAGACTGTGGGCTCTCACCAGACGCTGCATTCGCCAGCAACCTGACCTCTCCCAGAAACATAAACACATTTGTGATGTTTATAAGCCCGCCAATCTTTGACGGTTTTGTTGTAACAGTCCAAAAGGCCTAAGAAATCACAATAACTGTAATGTCCAGCCATCTGACTTGTGCCACAACTCACTTGCTGTTCCTGCTTGCTGGGAGATTTTGATCAGACAAGTAAGTCACTTAACCTGTCTGGTAGGACAGTACCCTCACTCTCAAAGCTGAGTAGAAACCTACACTCCTCATCCTAGAGTATCAGACGTAAATGAATCTAGTCGTGCTACATATATATAAGACCAAGCTCTAGAGTTAGGGAGTGATGTAAAACATTAACTGTAAATAACCCGCAGAAATTCCTTCATGGGCTTTAAATCATGAAAGGAAAGTCTTTGGATGCTCAGAAGGCCAGAGCTATGGAATCTATCGCTTCTGTTTCTCTAGATTTATACCATGATCTTCTTTTCTGAAGAATAGCCAAAGGAGGAAAGAAAAAGAGAGGCTAGGAGATTTCCTTCCTCAGGCCTCTCTCTCTCTCTCTCTCTCTCTCTGACAGCCCATTGTTGAATTTCCACAGCAAATACGGTATTCCTGCATGTGGCCTCCAATATATGTGGAAGTGCTGAAGATCGGAAGAACATTTCAAAGCCTGAGTTATTATTCAACTTTGGGACAGAGCTTTGCTCAGATTATTTTGGGCCGAGAAAGTCTGTGGATAACGGAGAAGTTAAACAAAGGAACTATAAAAGCCACATAATCAAAACAGAGGGCAGCTGGATGTTTAACTACATGGTGGGACAGTCAGTGGAGAAGGAAGCCAAAATCAACACTGCATGTTATTATTAATAGCAATTTTGCAACTTGGTAGTACTTGTTAGTTTATAAAATTGAAATTATTTCTTTAATCTTATTGCAGCAATGAAGCTTAACTTCTCATGATCATCTGACAGCTTAACTGGAGAGTTGGCATCCATAATGACATCTTGAACGTTCAAGATAATGCTTTGCGGGAAACCTTTCTATTAATCTTTCATCTGCCTACTTCTCCTCTTCTTCTCTCCTTCCTATTCTCCTCCCCCTTCTTCCCGCCTTTTCCTCTTACTTTCTCTTTTCTCCCTCTCCTTTTCCTTTTCTTTCTCCTTGTGCTTCTTCTCCTTTTCTTGGGCTTCCCCTTCCCCCTCTCTGCCTGCCTGCCTGCCTGTCTGTCTGTCTGTCTATCTGTCTGTCTGTCTGTCTGTCTCTTTCTCTCTTTTTCTCTTTCTCTCTTTTACTCTCTCTCAGCAAATGGGATGCAAAAATCACAAGACCTCCCTTGAGCACCTTCTCTAGGAAAGATTTCCTGGGTTAACAAAGACAGTGAGGTGGAGGGGACCAGAACCTCCAGACTTCTGCCCTTGTAGCTTGAGCTATAAAACCTCTGCACAGGCTAATTTAGTGTTCTTTCTGTGCATTTGGGGGATGGTGATTATGGGGCAACTGTGTCATTGATATAGCTGATTCTTGGTGCTTGGGGAAGAGATCAGATGATATTTTAAATGTGCTTATCTATACATACTATCTGTGCACACATTCAACACTCAGCTGCCTATAATAGAACTATTCGTGAAGCTAGCCTTCACCCAAGGAGGACAAGTTATGAGATAACTATGATCATAATTCAAGTCCAGTCTACTTTCCTGTGGGAGTTGTGGTTCACAGTTGGTAGGATATTCTTGTGCCTTACAGTTTGGTAGGGGCGCGCCACTTTCAACATGACTAGAGGGAGGCTTTCCAGAAAGGGCAAGTCCTTGCCATACTAGGAGAGCCCTGGGCTAGCCACTGCAAGGTGCTTTAGGGGGTTGGGCAATAAAAGAATCGCTTACAACTCCTCACAGCTAGGAGAGATATTGCTATCTCCAGACACAATCCCATTTTTAGTCCTTACATGTAATTCTTTCCACATTATTTCTTCCGGGGCTCAGGTTGCAGTATGAGGCCCCCTGGTGGCCAGAGATAATCCATGAGATTGCTTTTTAAGAGTGGTTGGGCAGGGGGGTTAGGTCTGACCCACTAACTAGCTAGGCCCAGTGCTTAAACTAGAGGAGGTGTAGTGTGAACATCTATTTGGGGCAGTTTTCAGTGTGAGGACTTGGGTCCTCAACACCAAAAAAAAAAACAGAAAAAATCTGCAGCAAGCACCAAGTGACACTTTCTGAGCTTCCACGCATGCGTTCACTTGGTGCCTTGGGATTCTTATGTACATGTTTTGCCCCTTGTTAGACACAATGTTAGGTATCACATTAGAGTGAATGAGAAAAGCATGGCCCACTTCTAAGGAACTTTGGAAGTGGGATGAAATCTCTTGCCACCAACCTCAGCAGCAAGGAATGGCACCAGCTGGGAATAGAGAGCCAATGGCCAGTATCAGAGCAGTTGTTCGAATAAAGGCGGCGGCTGGGGGGGGGGGGTTCCAAGGGGAGGTGGCTTTGGAGCCAAGTGGTGATGTGAAGCAGGACTGCAGTGGGTTGAGGTGGAGGAGAGGGTGGCGCTGTCATCACCATTGGGCAGCAAAAGAAAACTCCTGGTGGAGGCAAAGGCAGGAGAACCAGAGCCTTTTCAAGAATGGCAAATAGTCTGGCTAACTGAGTAGGAACTTCGGGAGTGAGAGCGGTGTAAGCTGATCCATCTGTTTGGAGCAGGTTGGAGAACGCCGAGAGATTTCTTCGGACAGCAGCAGGGAGGCTGGCTCTCTTGAGGCAGAAAGAGCTGTGTCAAACAGCTTTATCCACAGCCCAGGAAGGGGCAGTTTCACTCTTTTGCCTTGGCTGGGAGCAACCTTGACTACCTCCAAAAACCGCTGAAGCATTTCCAGTTACCAAGACTATGCAAGCACCGGGAAGTCCCCGTGCCAGAGGGCTCCTGCCATATTTAATTTAATTCTCCAATGCAGATCCTGCATAGGATGTCTTTTAGGAACACGGTTTGGCTTTGCTTTTATTTTTTTAAATCAAGTTTTAAGTATTTGTGCCTATTTTCTTGCTCTGGCTTAGTGTGGTTTAAATTCTGTGAACAAGGAATACTTCGGGTGGGAGTTATGAAGCAGCATCCTTACTGTGGGACCATTGTCTGTCCGCAGAAAAAACTCAAGCAGTAGCCTTGCTTACAAGGTTTGAAACTATGTAGAAAGGATCCTGCAAAAACCACACAATGCCAGGCATATAAGTGGTGCTCTGAGATCTGTATTAAGCAAATAATCAATGACTCCTTTAGGAAACATACAACTTACACTTAATAGAACAGTATAAAATTTCTGATTCCAGGCTTTGATGTCCTAAATATAATGGCACAGAAATGCTTAGCATATAGTAAGGATAATAGTACTATTTTTCAGAAGTAAGGAGAATTTTTTTAAAAAATCTCCCAATATAGTTAAGAAGCAACACATGCATTTGAGAAAAATAGTAAATATTTTCTAAACAAAATGAGGGAAGGTGGACAATTTGAGACTGAAACAAAAATAAAACAGAAACAACTATTTAAAATTTTAGCAGCAATGAGTATTTATTATTTTGAATAAAATGTACATGGAACTTTTATATAAAAACCATCAAAAGTGCTATACAGGATTATATTAATATTAATTTAACCCCCCTACATCATCTTTTAGCTATACTTATTTTACTTTTATCCCATTATTATCATTACCTGAAACTGTTCAATGTTACAATATAAAAAAATATTAGTTTATTTTTCAAGGTAAAGTACCACCAGGGATGAGTTACTGAAAGGGAAAAATAAAAACAAAACACCAGAGGACCAATATATAGAAAAACACGGTCTCTGAACCTCCTAAGGGTATGTGAAGTCCGAGGCAACGGACTTCAGCAAAATTCGTTGTTTAATACAATGTCTGAAAGAGTGTAGGCTGTCTCCTCAGGAGGTAGGAGGCCATTGTGCTAGGCTTATCTGCTTATTTTCCCATCATCCCTCTGCGGCCTTCCAAAGTGACTCGGAAGGCAGTCTAATGCTACACATCCCCTCCGCTCTTGATTCAACGCGTTTAACCGTACGGAGAAAGCTGGTTCTTCTCTCTTAGTAAATAGCCCTTAGGAATAAGTTTGTCAGCAAAAAAGTCATTCACAGAGAAGACCTTAAAGCAAATGGGTCACTCCTCACAGACTGGAGGACTCCATGCTGCCTCCTCCCTCAACCCACTTCTGCCTTTCCAGTCTGCCCAATGCTGGGTTGGGTCTCTCACAATGGACTGTCCAAGTCAGAGCAAGATTTGCACGCCCCACATGCCATTTGGTCTCGTTCAGTCTTAAGCAAAGAAGCTTCTCTGATTGGCCACCAGAGCTGTCTGGCTCTCCCGCCGCTTGGCTTTCTTTTTCCTTTGTCTCAGCTTCCAGCACAAGGCGCTGGAGGCTAACAGGAACAGTCCCGAGCAGAGGAGAACCAGGCCCAAGATGGAGATGATGGAGCCATGCGAGTTGAAGCTATAAGCCACCGCGGTGACTACGATCCCCGTGATGAAGAGCACCACAGCGAAGGGGATGATGCAGCGGTAGCAGGAGAGTTCCGCACCGCCTGTGGCCGCCATCAGTTGAACCTCACTGACCAGAGGGACTGTGGTGATCACCACTTCCTTCTTGGGGTTTTTCTCCATTGGCACTGGTGAGAGAGACTTGGGGGCACCTGGACTCTCTTTCACAGGCTCCTCAGTCATGTTTCCAGGGTCTCTGCCTAGCTGGGTTCACAGCCTAGAGCTCCAGGGTCTCACCAGCGTGGAAGCTGTGGAAAAGACAGGAAACAGTATCACCTAACTTCGCCACAGGGTGCCCTGCCCACAGAAGTCAGGAGAAGGCCCTCCTTGCCTGGAGGCTCCAGGCCTGTGAAAACGATCGGCTCTATTATCAAAGGGATTGCATTCCTTTTGCACTGGAGCACAAAGTGCAAAAAGAAGCTGATACACCTGCAAAGCGGAAGATATTCAAAGCAGGAAGACTTCGTCCATGTTTTCATAGTCTCTGACAGTCCACAGATTTTTTTTTATATGCGTTTTCATTTTGCTCATTGCTTGTCTTTTTCCTCAACCCAGAAAAGACTGGATCTGAAGCCAAAGACGGCCTCGCGTAAGAGGACAGTACATTATAAAATAATTTGCTCCATAACTCATAGCAATTTAAACTCTGCCAATGTTGCCGGGCATAACACACATTCTTTCCAAACTCTCACCCATTCACTGCTCTGGGAATCGCTGTCAGGACCAGCAGCCAGCGTACACACGGCGCTGTCCTGCATCACCTGACTGCCAACGAGTATCTACTGTGTCACTACTAAACGCCAGGCAGCCTGTGCTCAAGCTTCGGAATTCCCGCCCCTCTTGGCAGGCAGGCAGTTCAGCCAAAGGAAAAACAGTCAGTGAGGTAAGGATTTGTAATAAAAAAAATGTGGCAACATCCTCTTTTTGATCTGAAAAGAGGAGTTTAAAAAAAAAACAAGCAACTTCATGGGCATAATTTAGTGTTTATATTTCAGGTTAATAATAAACTCAACTCTGAGCTTTCACTTTACAAATTCTGTCGCAAACTCAGCAGGGATTTTTGATATTATGCACACGAGTTAGTCGCCTTTAAACAAGCATGCTGGATGGTAAAAATTTAAATTTCTTCTTTCCCCATGTACTTATGCATGAAGCTCACCCCTTTCTAAATATTTTGAACCTGAGAACTTCAGGGGAAAACTTGATTGAAAGCATCTGGCTACAATGTTCCCAGGAGAAATTGATGAAACACTTTGTCTCTGATCACACATGTGAAGTCTCCGTCTTGCATCCTAGAAAAACTGGTTCGTCATAGCGACCCGGAGTTTACAGGAAGACACCAGAGTTGTCCTTAGTGAGATTAATCCATTGAAAATATTAAGCATCAGATGAAAATTAATGCAAGCCCCAATCAAATTTCCCTGGTTCTTTCCAGCCTTGGGAAATTAAAATGCCACTCCCTGAAGCAAAGAAACTGTTAGAGCTGCCTGCCTGTTTGCAAACACTATCACCAGATTAAATCACTATTCAATGACAGCATAAATTTTACTTAGGCCAGTTAGAGAATACTGCATATCATTGCTGGAGACTAAGAAAAAAAGAAAGAAAACAGCTTCTTCCCAAAGCTGCAGTTGTGCTAACATCTGTCCCAAACTACTTCCACCTACCTTAGAGGGAGGCTGTCCATTCCCCGGGAAGGCCCTGGATGAGGAAGGAAGACTCAGTCCCTTTAATTTATATGCCTTCCTTTAATTTCTGAGAAAAAGAGAGCCTGCCACAGCAGTGTGGTCAGGAAAACGACGGGCCAGGCCGGGATTTCCTTTGGGGAAAAGAAGAAGAAAAAAATATATAAAAGTGCTTCGCTGTAGGTCTGGTTTTGAATCACAGAGATCACTCTGGTTTCAGTCTACCTCTGCTCCTAAATGAGCTTGTCCTTCCCTCCCTCCCGTTTTATTCCCTCCCCCTCAGGCCAGTCCCTCCCTAGCACCCCACCCCTTGATCCTCTTCCTTGCCAGCAGATTCCGAGTTCCATCTTCCCCCTGCTCTGCCCGGTGACATGATAAGCAGGATCATTTCTACAGTCCCCAGAGACAGGCACTAGCCCTTACTTTGACTTTTTCCGCAGTGTTTATGAAGCAGCCTGGTGGGAATTACCACCACGCCCCCCCCCCCCCCCAGCCAGCCTCCAGATCTTCCTGCCACCCAAGCAGGCATTTCTGGAAGAGAATCCCAGAGTCAGCCACGCAGACCCAGCAGAGGGGACAGAGGTACAAGAGGGACAGACCCGCTCCAGGGAGGCGCAGAAACATCGGTGACATCAAGGAGCAGCTGAAATCAGCGCAGATTCACATTCTTAGGTCTTGACTGTGTGATCCTCAGAAGCCCATCACCCACCCCACCCTCCTGGGATGTTAATTCATTTAGGAATGGGGTGGGAAAGGCTAATGCTTGTAGTTAAGGGGGAGGGAACCACTGCATTTCACTTAAATAAGACTGCTTGTTGGGTGAGCCAGGACGCAGCAACTGGGGCAGTTCGGAGGTCGGTAAGATCACCTTCAACAACGTCTAAAGAGCACCTCCTATGGGCACGGTGTAATGTAAGAAATACCGCACAAGGACAATGTTCAAATTTTCATCAGTTCATAAGTGAGGAAGTGACAATTCAGAGACATTCAGTAGCCTGGGAAAGATCACCCAGGAAGAAAGAAAAGTTAGGTCTGAAGCCCTCAGCCATGAATGCATACATCAAGATTAGATGTAAATTCAAGGTTCAGTGGATCTAGGACTAGGTTCCCTCTCTGCCTGTGCCCGGATGTCCCTTGGCCCACTTGAAGGTGGGAAGTATTTTGAAACATCTGACCATGTGACTCGACACCTCATGCGCTCTCAGACAGTAAAGCTACAAGTCTGTTCCAAGCTGGAGTTATAACTCAGTGAGTTTCAAGGCTCTGGGTTGGATCCTCAGTGCTACTAAACTTTTTTTTTTTTTTTTTTTAATGCAAAGAATCTATTCTGGCCACAGTATAGGGGCTCATAGGGTTATGCTGGTTTACAGACAAGCTATTTGCAATTTTAAAGTACTGGAAATACATAACACCCCAGATCTTCTTTTTTGAAAGAAAAAAAAGAAACAGAGATCATACTGGGTGACTATTAGAAGCTCCTCCTTGTGTTTTGGTAGCTGAAAATTGCCTGCTGTCACCAGGCCCTTCTAATACTCTAAACCTACAAATCCACTTTAATTCTCTGGAGAAGAATTCTTTTCTTTTCTCTGGATTTGTCAGGTTTCTCCAGCTGCTGGTACAGCGCTGGGGTGCTCTCAGACATCTCTGTGATACCCTACTCTTCCCAGCCTTGTCTCGTAACAATGTCCTGATATTGTCACAAACGGAAAAGGTTCTTTCCCCTGGAACAGAAGCCAGGAGAGGACTCTTTCATGCCAAAGCCCTTGGGGCCTGGCTGAGTGAGGAGTCCGGCTTGCTGAGGTCCCTGTCATCCAGGTTTTGAGGCTTGGGGCCTAAGGGGACACAGGCACAAAGCATGGCGAGCACATCACTGGACCCTGAAAGACCAGAGCCAAACGTACTTAGAACCAGTGCGTTTCAGAACTTGCCAAAGTGTCCCTGGGGGTCCAGTGATGGGGAGAAGGGGCCAATCAATCTGCTTTTCTTTCTTTCTTTCTTTTTTTCTTTCTTTCTTTCTTTCTTTCTTTCTTTCTTTCTTTCTTTCTTTCTTTCTTTCTTTTTTTGAGACAGACTCTCAGTGTACAGGCTGTGCCAGCCTTGAACCACTGTGCAGCCCAGGCTGGCTCCAGGCTCACTAACCCAGGGCCAGGGAGATAGCTCCATGGCATAAGCATCTCCCTTGCAAGTGTAAGGTCCTGATGTTCGATCCCAGGTTCCCCCAAAACAAAACAAAAACAAACTCACTAACCCACAATCTCCTGTTTTAGTGCCCCAAGTGCTGGGACTACGAGGGAGGCTATTTTTAGAAAGAAAGAAAGAAAGACAGTGTAAGCACACCTTTTGCTATTGAAGATAACCCTTTCTCCTGAGATAGGCTGTGCACACTCAGAAGGCTGAGGCAGGAGGATCACAAATGAGAAACCAAGCCCGGCAACTTAGAGAAACTTCGTCTCCATTAAAAATAATTTTAAGAAGTCGGTGATACAGCTCAGCGGCAGAGCGCCCCTGGCTCAGGCCCCAGCAGCCCCCTCTCAAGTCATGATTCTGTTACTAAAGCCCAAGTACACGAAGCAGGCTTTTAGGGACTGGCGGCACCTTCTTCAGGGCGAGCCTAGGCTTATTCCTTACTGAGTGGCAGTGCACGTGGCTGCGTCCTGGGGGCGCCAGCAGGTTCGCAGTCACTTCAGACCCCAAGCTTTGACTTTCTCAGGCCCCAGGTGACCCCCCTATTCCCCACCCTCCCTCTGCAAAGCCAGTGTGCCCTTCTGCCTAGATATGCAAATGCGCACTCAGGGACTGCAAGCAGATAATCAGTTCTCACTGATAAATTCAATGAAATAGGCAACTTGAGGATCCAGCGGCAGCGGTATCAGAAGCAGGGATGCCTTCTTTGGTAACTGCTCTCAGCACTCTAAGGGCTTTAAGACACTTTACATCTCCAAAGGGAAACCCAGAGGGCTTCCTAATGATCCTTGACTAATAATGCCTGCCACTGTTTAGTCCTCCTCGCACCCAGTCCCCGGAAAGGATTAAACACCTCAGGTATCCTAAACATCGAGGCGTGACCCAGCAGGATGGCTCAGTGGTCATCTAAAGCGCCTGCTTAGGAAAGCTTGGGCGGCTTCAGGGACCGCGGTTCGATCCCCGGCGCCACATGCTGCGCCCTCAGGGCCGGCTGAGCTGGCCATAAAAAATAAATAAATAAACAAACAAAAGTTCTGAAACAAGAAAAAATAAATAAATAAAAATAAACATCGAGACGTCACCCTAAATACAACCAGCCTGCATTTTACCAGCCTGCTCTTCTCAGCAAAAAGAGAAAATCTCCCCGGCTCTGTTTTTTTTGTTGTTGTTTTGTTTTGTTTTTTGTTTTTTGTTTTTTGTTTTTTTTTTAGCTCGGGATTTCAGGGGTCTTCGTGAAGGTGGGAGAACTTCTCTGAGAACTTCAAAGGCAGGAGTGATACCAACCCTCCCTCTCCTCCAACCTCCGTCATCCTGCGCCTTCTGCCTTTCTCCCCTAGATCTCCCCGAAGAGCAAGCGAAAGATCCTTACCTTGCTCGGCCAGAATGAGACTGAGACAGCTGCCAGCCCTTCCAGTCAGAGGGAGGGAGACCCAGCCGGCACTAGGGACCGTAAACAAAGTACTCGGCGAGGTTTAAATAGTACAGTTTAAGGGACCGAGACGATTTGGTGAAAGGAAATCCTTTAAGTGCTGCTCTGTCTGAGACCGTCATCTGTATTTTGTAAGAAGAGCATGAATTTAGGAAAGAACACACCCTCCTTTGTTTTTCCGCTTTTATATCCTAACCCAGGCATTCATTTCCCAAGTTTCCCCCGTCCAAAGCTCCCATTCTGTTCCCGCGCATCTGTCATCGAGTGGGCCTACAGTAAATAATCCCTTTGTAAGATTTTTTTTCTCCCCTATACTTTGGAGGGTGTGGGACTTGGAAAGCCTGAGAAGGATGAGAAGGGCTGTAAGACTGTATCGTGCATGCAGTAAGAGACAGGGAAGGAGAAAAGGATTGCTGATACAGAATGCTGTTTGGTACCTGTGGGAACCTCGTCCTTACAGTCAGGGAAGTGGCTTTCACAGTGTTTTTCATCAGAGAATACAAGGAAATGATGGTGTATAGGAAAATCACATCTCCACCGGGCTCAGGCCACCCAAGGCGTCACAGACAGGAGCTGAGAACTTAACGGTACAGAAGGAATTCGCCCAAGTTAAAGAGAGAAATCATTTTTCTTAGAACTAAGACGAAGTGATTTGCTGGGTAATGGGTGGCTCCGGAACTGCAGAAAGACAGGGAGGGTGATGAACACCAGGACAGAGAGATTGGTGGCTTCTTTTCCCTCGAGTTTAGAAACCAGAGGTGCAGCCTCTGCTCTAGGCTGCAAAGGAGGACATTTTGATCTTGCCATCCAGCGTATCCTGTTGACCTGGAAACGTCACCTTGGAGAACCTTTAGCTTTGCATTTGGTGAGGAGGTTCCCCCACCCCATGTGCATTTGATTACTCAACCATATTGACTTTCAATTTGCTTTTGCTCCCTCGGTGTGCTGTGGCTGACTAGGCTGGTTTCCAGAAGCCTGGGACAGGCCAGCTCCCCTCCCCCTCCCCAGCCCCAGGCGTCTATCCAATCACCACACGCCTTTGATCCTGGGGCATCCCTGAGTCAATTGGATTCAGAAGTCCGGCCAGATTTTCTCCTCTCCTGTGCTTCTTTGAAGGGCGTGGCTACGCTGAGATCCTGAAATCATGGAAAATGTGGAACGCGATCTGTGCTTTTGTGCTTAGGTTGAAGAGCGGGCGGCCTCCTTGTTTTCTCTCCAAGGCGCTTTTCTTCGAAATCCAGGACATTCCATAGAAATACCTGATGGTAACAAGAACAACGGCTAAGCCTCGGATGTAAACGTGTCCTATTATTTGCAGGTCGGTTTCCTGAGACTCGAACTTCATCAGATAGAGAGAGCAGGCAACGATCCGGGAGATCTTTCCCGTGCACATCAGGGTTCCATATCCTCTTGTACATTTTTCTTACAAGAGATCGAGAGAACATACACAGGCTGGCTCATGCGGGTTTGATGGTGCGGGGGACTTGCCGAAGGACTCAGTAAACCTTCTCTCCCTTCAGCTGGATATGGTGGTTCACACCTGAAGTCCGAGGACTGATTTCATGAGGCCGACGCAGGACGATTTCAAGTTCAAATTCAGCCTAGGAAATACAGCAATTTAGCAAGACACTGCTCCAAAATTTAAAAGTGAGGGCCAGTGAGATGGCTCAGCAGTCTAAAGCGCCTGCTTAGGCAAGCTTAGGCAACCGCAGGGACCTCGGTTCCATCCTCAGCACCACATGCTGTGCCAGCCCTACCACCAGGGCAAGCTGAGGCAGTCATTTAAAAAAAAGAAAAAGAAAAAGAAAAAGAAAAAGAAAAGTGCATAAGAGCTCAGAACTCAGGGCACTATGGTATATGTCTAGGTATCCCCCTAAAGTCTGGCATGGTCATAGGTGGGGCTTCCCAGAAGTGGCTGGAATGAAGTTGAGTCCTGCTGGGAGCAAGTGTGGTGCTGAGAAGAAGCCTGTCCCAGTGTGGGTGTGAATGCTCCCTGTCCTAAGGGCGGGTACCATGGCTAGCACACAGGGTCTCTGCTTCTTGTTTACAGCTTGCCGCTTGCCACTTTGCCTCTCTGCTACTGTGCCGCCTTCTGTCCAGCATGACCCCCTTCCCCTCTGCCATGCCACCCTGTGTTGGAACCAGCCCATGCTGACCTGAAACTGCTACGAACTGCAAGCTTTCCCCTTTTAACTTCAGCTACCTTGTGTTGTGTCTCAGGAATGAGAAAAAGTAGCTAAGATACACTGAAGGCCCTGAATTCAGTCCCTAGCCAGGATCCCCTGACCCCCACCCTTATGCAAACACTTGCTGTTAGCTTTGAATTTGTGGTGCACCTGACTCAGCCTCTGGAATTCTGGGATCACAACCATGTGCCACCATGCCTGGCTTCCATTGCATTATTTGGAAACGCGTGTGCCTAGGCTCCTATGGTCTTCACCACTGTCACAGTTCTCTGGAGTCATATACATTATTCTTTGCAGGCCTCTAAAAAGGGAGCATGGAAGTAAAAAGTTACAGCCAATGAGATTGCTATATTTTCAACACACGTGCACAGCACCAAGACCAGGCACCCATCCTGACTATAGGTCACCTATGCTGGGGCTAAAGGAAGCCTACCAACCTTGCCTTTTTCCAGGAAGAGCAGGAAGGAAAAGGAAGGGAGGGGCCACAGTGTCCCCATGCCACTTACTGTACACCTGGCACTGTGCAGCTCTGTTTACAGAGCTATCCTGCTTACAAATGTAAGTACCCCAGCCTTGGTGGCAAACACCCCTCACCCTGTCCATAACATGCTACATACAAATGTCATGTGAGACTGGTTCTCTCATCATGAGCCATACTTTTAGGCTTTGATCTGGGGATTGGAAACCAGCCTGCTGCATGTAAAATGTCTCAAAACCAACTAATCACCTGTGGCATCCCGGCACGAGTCAGTTAGCTTACCTCTCTTCCGTATTCAAGAGTAGAAAATACCTTCTGGCTACGAAAGCCACCTGCAGTCCCATAGCATGGGTCTGGACATGATGACTGGCTTGCAGTGGGCCCCTGGGCCCCTGAGCAACTCAAGCCAGAGACCAAGAGCTCTGGGATTGGAGCTCATGGAGAAGCGCTAGAGTGTTTCCACAATAAGCAGCTTTGTTAGTTCTATTTTGTAGAGAAAGAAAGGGCGATGCTGAAGATGGCAGCCGCCTTAGGTGTCACCTCCAGAGCCAGCTGCTTTAGTCTGTGTGTGCACCCCCCACCCCTCCACTGCCCCCCACCCCGCAATCCACATGACAGGTTCAGCACCCTGGCCGACTGTCGATTATGCATCACACAAACTGGAATTCGTATTTTGTTTATTGGTGAAGGGAACACTGCCAGTCAACAGGGATAAACTGCTTCCCAGGATCTGTCACAAGTAGGTGCCTTTGTCCTACCTTGCGCCCTAGGACCCATCGCCTGCTGGCTGTTGCTAGGTTAAGTGCATGCTTCTAATTGAGCTTCAGTCTCTTCAGTCTTCTTTCATACAAGTCGGCATGCTCACTGCACGTTTGTTTTAGGCAAATACTCTGGGAAAGGGGACGCACTGCTTTAGGGGCATTTCTAGTTCTCTGAGCAGAGGTTTAATGATTAAACTGTGTTTTGTTTCTGAGCACTGGGACAGAGCTGTATTGCCGCACGCAGGTCTGAGCAGGTTTGTGGCTAGGACAGACATAGGTTAGTGCCCATGGATCCTGGAGAAGACACTGTGGCAGGAGGGCCAGGAGGGCACTCACCGTGTCCTTCCTCTCCCTTCAGAGTACCTCGGTTCCGCAGCTGTCGACTGCACTCCTTTTGACGGCCCAGAGCTCGCCCAGAGTTCCTGGCCCAGCGGAACAGATGCAAAGCATCAGTGAAAACAAGGCCTCTGCTCTCCAGGAGCTCAGAGTCCAGAGCAGGAAGGGCGTGGGGACGCCAATGCAGGTACCTTTTCACTCAGAGATTAATAACCCAGTGTGAGAGGTCCCTGGAGAAGTCATCTATTCTGGTCCAGGTGTGTGGGCTGAGGCACAGGCATAGAAGCTTCGTAGGCAGGTGTTCAGCATTGCAAGGAAAAAGCAAGAGGGGGCTTTTCTAGGTGGAGGAAGCAACCTATGTATAACACAGCTTAGAAAAGCCCAAGTCTTCTACAGTGAGCCCTGGACCACTTATTTATTTACTTACTTACTTACTTATTTATTTCATATGAGGTCTCCAGAATCTACAGGGTCTTACTATGTAGATTAGACTTGTAGTGATCCTCCTGTTTTCAGCCTCCCAAGCACTGGGATTATAGGTGTGCACCACCATGGCCGGCCTCACTGGACATCTCAGTGCACCCCAGGAGTAGAGTCAGCACGGCACCCCAAGGATCGAACCCCAGCCACAGCATGCTGCCTAAGCAGATGCTTTAGTCTGCTGAGCTATCTGGCTGGCCCTGAACTGCTCATTCAGCTGAATTTTGAGAGTACAGAGCAGACAAAGGAATGGTTCAAATAAGACTGGACACCATGTACAGTCAGGCCATCACCAGTGATGAGTGTGAACTTCCTTCTGAGAGCAGTGTGGCTTCAAACAGGATCACATAGTTGTCCCTGTCCTTTACAAACAATGGCCTGGGGCAGGGGTACAGGGAGACAGGAGAATAGAGACTGAGGCACTACTTAGGAAATCTTTGTGATGTGCTGGTGAGAGGCACTGGGAATCTGGTCATGGGAAATGTAGACAGGTGGGAAATTACTCACATGGGTACCATCAGCAGGACTGGGCAGTGAATTTCACGGTGTGCAGGCAAGTGAGAGAAAAGAGCCTGCAAGTTATCCTGCTCTGGATGATAAACACCTCAGTGACATCAGCACAACCATAGAACTGTCTTCTGCCAAGACAAAGGAAAGGTCTAGTGCGAGGAACGCACATTGGGTTTCATTAGCACAGCGATTCACTTTGCCAGGGTAGAGGCAAGTCCTACCGAAAGTTCACGTCGCTAATTGTCCCCTCGGTTATGATTTATGGCCTAGATTGTTAATACTGCTGCAAGCTAGGGGTGAGTTTTCCACACTGGAATTACAGATGGCGTTACAGCTCGCTTTATTCCATGAACGTACATACACAACTGTGGCTATACATACCCAGGATTTGAGGTCACTAAACTTTCTGCACAGAGTCATGAGGTATTTTAAGAACTCCAACTTGAGCCTGTTTAGTATATGTTCAACTGAAAACTTCCTGGGAAAAGGACACAGCTATACGATTCCTTTTGTACAGTCTCCGGCATGCAAGCAGCATCCCATGGATGTTTTCTGGCAATGACGATATTTTCTTCATTTATTGTTCACTATTCCAGGCTGCTGCTCCTGTAGGACAGCACACGGGCCCCAGCATCCACATTTCACGTGTGGGGAAACAGCCTTTACCTTCTCGAGAATTAATTTTATGTTTCCCTGTGAGTTAATTCCACCCCCCCCAAAAAAAAAATCAATTCAGGTGCACTCTGGATTTCTTCAGAAATGCAATATTTTTTTTTCTTTTTTTCTTTTTATTTTCTTTTTATTTTTTTTCCAATTCTTTTATTGTTTAAATTTAACAATGGTTATATTACATATTTTCATCATCGGATCAGTTTAGATTAATACATATAGGTATATAAGATTGATCAAACAACTAAACATTAACCTTTCTAAATCCACATTACCTTTTTTTTTTTTTTTTTTTTCCCCTTTTTTTTTTTT
>PVJA010027588.1:0-28479 GCA_004027025.1 Myocastor coypus | reverse complement strand
ACGGCAGGGCTGGCGCAGCATGTGGTGCCGGGGATTGAACCGCGGTCCCTGAAGCCGCCCAAGCTTTCCCAAGCAGGCACTTTAGACCACTGAGCCATCCCGCTGGGCCCCTGGTTTTTGTTTTTTAATGCCAGTTGCATTGTATTAGGTTGTTAATGAAAACCCACTAACTATATAGAATTTAATCAAAACACTAATGGGTTGGATCCCTTTGGATTCTTGCAAGTTTGAGTTTTATTCCATTAGATTTTCCTAAAATAACTGAGAAATATCTATTCATAATTATCTTTGACTTGTGCAGTTTTGAGACCACACAAGAGGTACTTTAGGTAGAATTGATCCTATTAGAAGACAGGCCATTTTCCCTCTTTTAAACTTTTTGAAAACCCGATGGTACTTCAGTTGAAATTGATATGACTACTAAAAAGCAAGACAGGGTAATTATTTAAGAAATGGATAGGTAGAAACATTGGTATTAGAAATCTTTTTTTAGGTTTGTTTGTTTTTTGGTTTGGGCTTTTTTCTTCTTTTTTGATACTGGGAATAAAACTCAGGAGTTTACCAGGCAGGCACTGTGCCACTGAGCTATATCCTTGACCCTTTTTTTAGTTTTGCATTCGTTGAACTTTTCATCCCTTTTTCGCTGTGTACTTGGGCTTTTTTTTTTTTTTTTTCTTATCAAGAAAACTTAAACCATAGAAACTACAATATCTAGAAATTATGCAGAATTTCAGTTATATTTTTAAACCTCATGTATAAGGTCAGAAATATAAAGTGTGAATTATATGTATTCCTTATGCTTATGTAAAACTGTTGATTTAAATATCTGCAGTGATCGCATAATATGATAAAAATCCAGGTGAAATGCAACTGTAATTCATTTTGTTCTTTATTTTTCAAGGGACCAGTTACTCTCCACAAGAAAATTCACACAACCACAGTGCTCTTCATAGTTCAAATTCACATTCTTCTAATCCAAGCAATAATCCAAGCAAAACTTCAGATGCAGTAAGTATTTAAACATGCCCAACTTTTTAATAAAAGTTCTTGGAGAAAATAATCCCACAGCAAATCATAAATCTAATGTTTTTAAAAATGTTTTAATTGGGGATATAGTTCAGTGGCACAGCGCCTGCATGGCAGACGCAAGGTCCTGAGTTCAGTTTCCAGTACAAAAAAAAGTTAAAGCTGTCTTTAATGTGTTCAATACTTCATTAGCACTCTTGTGCTAAGTAAAATATTAACTTCAGTGACATCTGAGATTTTTTTTTTTAACTTTTAACACTTATTTAAGTATATATTTATTATTTACCGTGTGCTCTATACTTCCAGAATGGTAAAAAGTGCAATAAACCCAGTGAGGGATTGTAAATGTTTTCAAGTATGTTAATGACATAATTGTTACAATTTTGAATTTTTAATGTCACCGATTCAAATAAAATTTTTAACATTCATTTGGCAAAAGGTAAATAAGATTTCAATTTACTGGACTCAGAAGGTTATAGAAATACAAAACTGAGATAATGTAGCCCTTCTTAAAGGAAGTTTTAGACTGGTAGTGCAGAAAGAAAAGCAACCAATAAAGTATATGTTAAAAACAGCTTGTGAGAACACTCAAGACAGGAACTCTTCAGCTTAGATTAGGAAGATATTAAAGTACAAGTAATGCTTCCCAAAAATTGAATGTAAATTAGCTAGCTCAAGACTTTGTACTGCAAACAGAGGAGTACTCACAGATATGTGTGAAAAAAATGTGGGGTGTTTGGCAAACAGCAAGGATATTGATATAGAAAAAGACATTTGGTTAAAAGGGTAATTGGGGGCTCGTAAGCTGTACATCTGACCAAAGTATATGAATTAAGTAGAAGGTCATTGAAAAATTACTGAAGGATATCACTAGCATGGCAGGAAATCTGTAGTTATAAAAATCATCTCAGCTAGTAGAACTGTGGAAAATCTTATGGGCAAGAAACAATTGGAAGGCCATGAAAATTATAGGATAACAGTCTAGCAAATTTAGCCTATTTGAATGCATGTCATACTTAACTTGACATTGGAAAACTTTTCTGAGCTTACTGCTTTTTCCCTTTTTTTTTTTTTTTTTTTTGTCTTTTTGAGACAGGGTCTCCCTATGCAGTTCAGGCTGGCCTTGGGCTCACTTTTGTGGCCCAGGCTGGTCTTGAACTTGCACCAATCCTCCTGCCTCAGCCTCCCAAGCGCTGGAATTACAGGCGTGCGCCACCACACCCAGCTCTGCTTTTTCCCCTTTGTTGAACAGAGAGAGTCCATTGCCAGAGAACATTGAAACCTTAAAGATAATAATTGGTGTGCCAGGTATGGTGGCACATGCCTGTAATCCCAGCACTTGGGAGGCTGAGGCTGGAGGATTGGTGCAAGTTTGACACCAGCCTGGGCTACAAAAGTGAGCTTAAGGCAGCCTGAACTGCATAGCAAGACCCTGTCTTAAAAAGACAAAAAAAAAAAAAAAAAAAAAATTGGTTAAATAGTGTAATAGCTGGGACTGGGAAGAGATAGCTCGATGGTCCAGGCACCTACCTGGTAAATATAAGGACCTGGATTTGATTCCTGGTACCACATGCAGTGCTGGCCCCACACCAAGCCAGCCACCAAAACCAGGTGTGGCGGTGCATGCCTGTAATCCCAGTCCTGGGGTGGCTGAGATAGGATCGCTACAAATGTGAGCTGTGTAGCAAGACCCTATACCAAATAAATAAACAGACATAATTAAAAAGAAAATAGAGGGGCTGGGGAGATAGCTCCATGGCACAAGTGCCTGTCTGGCAAGTGCAAGATTGTGAGTTTGAACCCTGGTCCCAGGAAAAAAAGAAAAGAAAATAATAGTATTTAAAAATAGCATTAGGGTCCAATTAAGGAAATCAAATCATACTACGGTTTGAAACATAGATTGATTAAGCAGGTATTTTAATAATTCAGGACCAATAATATAATGCTGTAATGCCGAAGAACCCCAGGGTAACTTACAGCAGTCTTATCTTTGACCATGAAATACTAGAAAGAAATTGAGGTTACCAAAACCTCTTAGTTAAAATAAGCCCTACAGAGCTGGTGGTAGTACTTCTCAGGGACCTGAAGCTATTTCCAGGAAGTACAGACACTAGGGTAGGGGAGAGCTGAAAACTAGAAGCAGCTGTGCCTTCTCCTGCCTTTCATTTCTCTTCTGTTGCTTTTTAACAGGAAGCTAGCTTTCTAAATAAGATGTATTTTCTTAGCACTTAAATCACAGAGCAGAAGTCACAGGGTGGGATTGAGATTGTAAGACAATAAACTTTATAAACCTTCACAGATGCCACTGTTCATCATCAAACTAGGAGTTATGGTGAGATGTTTCTCATCTGTGTGCTACAAAATATGAGTCTCCTCTATTTATTTATTTATTTATTTTTTTTTTTATTTTTTGTGGGACCAGGGTTCGAACTCACGACCTTGCACTTGCCCAGCAGGCACTTGTGCCTCCGAGCTATCTCCCCAGCCGCTGAGTCTCCTCTATTTAATTAATCATTTTTATTTATTTTTAGAGGAAGGAGAGGTTTATTTAGCTCACAGTTTGAAAAGGTTTGAGTCCATAATCAGCACGTTCCAAGGCAGAGTGTTACATGGCAGAGGGCAGCCATTCATAACAGCAGAAAAACAGCAAATCACCTAGGGCAAAAGGGAGGAGCAGTTACAGTTTAGGCAGCAGCCAGTTCTCTCACTCACTCCCCTATCCACTTTTACTGGGAGTGAACTCAGGACTTTGTGCTTGCCAGGCAAGCTCTTATTCTACTGAGCTATCTCTCCAGCCCTAAGTCTCTTTTTGTAGAAAGTCACCCAAGCAACTCTAAAATCCATTCATCATTCATTATTTAATATGGTATTGTCTGCTGTTTGGACAGTGAAATATCAAACATTGCTTTTTTTTTTTCTTTTTGAGACAGGGTCTTGCTATGCAGTTCAGGCTGGCCTTGAGCTCACTTTTGTAGTCCAGGCTGGTCTCAAACTCACAGCAATCCTCCTGCCTCAGCCTCCCAAGTGCTGGGATTATAGGCGTGTGCTACCACGCCCGGTTTCAAACATTGCTTTTAAGTTATTCAGGGAAATACATTTTTTATTTAGATTATCTATAAATGTATTGATTCATTCAAATCACAGACAGGGAAGTCTATTGACAGTAAAAACTTAAGAACATTCCCAGGATAAGTTGAATATTATGTGTTTGCAAGCTCAGGAGTTCCCTTTCATTGGGAATTATCAGCTGTAATTCATAATTCCCCGTAATTGTGGGTTTTTCCATGACAAGAATAGTATTCACAAGTAGGAAACTTAATCTTAATTGAGATTCTAGCTTTCGATATTTTCCTTTGAGTTTTCTACTTTGTGTTTTAAAAATCCACTCTTGGATGTGGAAAGGATAGTACCTCAGTGGAGTGTTTGGATAGAATACTGGAAACCTGGATTTGATATCCAATCCCCACACCATGCACACAGTTACTTCTAAGAGAAATCCCTGAGCAACTAATAAATAATAAAATATTTTTATTTTGATTTTATGATAAAAGAAAATAAGGTTTTGTTTTTTGTTTTGTTTTGTTTTGAGACAAGGTCTCACTGTGCAGTTCAGGCTGGCCTTGAGCTCCCTTTTGTAGCCCAGGCTGGTCTTGAACTCGCACTGATCCTCCTGCCTCAGCCTGCAAGTGCTGGGATTACAGACTACAGGCGTGCATCCCCACACTCAGCATAAGTAGGATTTATATTAGGTAAATCCCATTATAAAAGTTTCAAGTTAACAATGGAGATAGGGTCTATCTATGTAGTTCAGACTCCTTTTGTAGCTAAGGTTGGCCTTGAACTCATGGCAGTCCTGTCTCAGCTTCCTGAATGCTGAGATTACAAGTGTCTGTTACCATACCCACTTCACATCATTCTTTTTATTTATTTTCGTTTGGCTCAGGCTGCTTTAAGGATAGGGGTGGGGATTGAATTGCTGTCCCTGTGCCTGACTGGGATTACCTGAGTGGGCACTTAAACCATTGAGCTAACCTGAAAGGCCCCCATATCATTCTTTTTAAATCAGACTTTATTGATACATTTTCTTTTTTTTTTATTTCTTTTTATGGCCGGCTCAGCCCACCTTGAGGGCAGGGCTGGCGCAGCATGTGGTGCCGGGGATCGAACCGCGGTCCCTGAAGCTGCCCAAGCTTTCCCAAGCAGGCGCTTTAGACCATTGAGCCATCCCGCCCGGCCCCTATTGATACATTTTCGATACACATAATCATCATAGTTTGTATCTGTACATGGCATAACTTTTCCCATTCCCAAGCCCTTCTTGCAACTCCTCCCTTCCCCATTTACAAAAGCCCTTTCTTCCATTTTTCCTTTTCTCACATTTTTTTTAACTTTTCCCTTTTTCCCCCTCCCCCTCCTCCTTCATTCCACTCCCCTTTGAACATTTTCTTCCTGTTTCACATACCTAACACATACTTTGGGTTTATCACACCAAAGAAATAATGTGGCACTTACACATTTCGTGTAAGAGTGTAGTCTCATCCATTTACCTAGGAATATGTCAAACTTCTTTTTTTTGTATTTTAGGGAACTGTCTCCAGGGTGTTCGGGGCCTCACTACTAGATCAGACTAATAGTGGTCCTCCTGTTTACAGCCTCCCAAGGTCTGGGATTACAGATGTGTACCACCATGCCCAGTCTTAATTGCCATCTCAGTGTGCGGGGGAGCAAGGGGAGACATCACCACACAGCAGGCCCTGGGGATTCGGGATCGAACGTCAGAGCCCCATGCCTGCTTGCAGGCAGTTTAATCCACTGAGCTATTTGCCCACCCTCAAACTTCATTTTAACTTAGATTATGCAGTGTCATAATTTTTTTTTTCCTCTGAAGTTTTGAGGTTTTAAAGTTTTATCTACTTAGGCTTTTCATAAGAATTCAGAGTGACAAAATTTATTTTTTTGCTGATTTAGATATTAATATGTCCTAAGATGTGTCCGGAACATGTATTACGTATCATACAACTGGGCTCATGTTAAATTTTCAGGAAAACCTTAGTATTCTCCCAAAATCACAATATGGCTTATAGATGTAGTTTTGTATTACTCATGGATTATTTATTTTTCATTTGTGTATTCGATATTTGGTATAAGTCTCACTATGCAGCACATTCTCCTAGTGATCCTTCTGTTTTCAGCTCTCCAGCGCTGGGATAACAGGTGTATGCCACCATGCCTGGTCTCTGGTCATGGGCCTAACATGACCTAAGGATGGGGCTAGCATGGCATGTGGGATTTGCCAAAGCAGGTGCTTAGTCTGCTGAACTATCTTGCCAGCCATGATAATTGATTTTTTGTTAAGAAAAAAAATCCATGTCTGAATTTCTTAGGGGAAAAATATGTTCCTATTTAAAAACATTGTAATTTTGATTTTTCCCTTTGAAATATACCAGGCTAGTTAGAGATACCTGGAACTTTCAGGTGTTCCCCTCCCCTCCTCTCTCCTCTCTTCCCCTCCTGGCGTTTTTTGCATTGTGTGTACAATCCCTGCTAGAGACTATATGTGAAAATTGTTGCAAGTGTGATTTTAATTCCTAATACTTGATTTCATCTCATACATTTGAGAGTATGACATTCAAAACTTAATTGGCCTTCTATTTAAATTTTTTAATTTCTGGTGCTTTTTTTTTTTTTTTAAACTAACAGTACATATAGACAGCCATTCTGTTATACTGTATATTGTTACTTTTGTGCTTTATAGTTTAGAGCCAGTGATTTCATGCCATTGTAACACTTGAGAATAGATTCTAGCAATAAAAATTATGGTAATGAGCTTCCACAATGCTTTATAAAGTCAAAAAGATTTCATTGACTTCACATTTTTCTCCTTGTGCATAACAATGTTTAAATTTCATCTTTTTTAGTGCTTTCCTGTCTTTAAGTTTCTGTAGACTTCAGTGTTCTAAAATAGATGTTAGTAGTTAGATTGTAAATAAGGATAACTATATCTTTTTCCATATGTATGCTATGAAAGCCATTAACAATCTCAATGTTTTTTAGCAGTTGACTATATGATAACATTTTCTAATTTTTAAAAATGTTATTTTTAAGCCTTATGATTCTGCAGATGACTGGTCTGAGCATATTAGCTCTTCTGGGAAAAAATATTACTACAATTGCCGAACAGAAGTTTCACAGTGGGAAAAACCAAAAGAGTGGCTTGAAAGGTATTTGCTCGTAGCCAAATTAAATAGTACTTAATTCTACCAGTTAAACATTATTATGGCATTAAAGGATTTAATTTTAGTTTTATTACAGTCATAATCATTTTCGTTATAATGATAATCACAATTTTTATTTATTGGCCCTTTATTTTAGGCTTTCACAGTTTCTCAAAAAAAAAGATGTAGGTCAGAAAGGGAATAGTTTGGGGGGGCCTTTGAAAAGTTAACATGAATGAAAGTATAAATCTGTATTATATGTGTTTCTTTGGAAATCTTTATAATTTTTTTGTCTTTAGCATACATACAATTAATGTAACAAAGTTGATGCTTTTTTTGTTTTTGTGTGGGGTTATTTTGAGAAGAGTAGATTTTTTTGGGAGAAAGAAAGCTGAGAGAGAGGGACAGGAAGGGGTCCCAAGCAAGTTGCCCCTACAAAGTTTTGGTTGTAGGGTTAATATGAATAATTGGTACAGTTTTGCTGTGAGTAAAAGATGCTAGATTTTTATATCATCTCCCATAGTAATTGAATAATAGTCTGTGTTCAGTTATTGTGAATACTTAAGACTTTGATTTTTATGACTTTTTAGAGAACAGAGACAAAAAGAAGCAAATAAGGTGGCAGTTAATAGCTTTCCGAAAGATAGAGATTACAGAAGAGAGGTGATGCAAGCAACAGCCGCTAGTGGGTTTGCCGGTGGAAGTGAGTATTACTTTTTGTTACATTTCACATACATTATTGTCCTCATGTGTAAGTCAAAAAGTATGTGATTTCTTTCATATTGGGTTTATCTCTACTAGCCTCTACCTCTTTCCTGAAAAGGGAAGGGGTGCACAGTGAAATAATATATTTATGTATTTTTTGCTATTCATAATGTTTTTAATGTAGCTGAATTTGTTAATAAGAGTTCATACTGTTTTATTTTTAACAAAGCAAAAAATAAGGGCCAGCAGGATAGCCCTGTATACTGCCTACTTAGGCAAGTGCAGGGATGAGGAGTTTGATCCCTGGCACCACATGCTATGGCAGCCCTGCCCTTGGGCAAGCTGAGCTGGCTATTGAGAGCAGGTGTGGCACACACTGGTAATCCCAGTGCAAGGGAGGCAGAGAACAGAGGATCACTGTAAGTCTGATTTGTATAGTGAGACCCTGCACCAAATAAATTAAAGCATAAGAAAATAACTAAGCAATAAAAACAGGAGGTGACTCCTGCATCCTCAGTTTTGTCCTATTAAGCAGAACACAGAAGTCTTTGAGTTTGAGTCTGGTACACACAAATGATAACACCAAACTTAAAGTAGAGAATTCTCTGCCTTGGGAGTTTTAAACCAGTCACTTGTTTTTCAGCATTTGTACAGTGATAAGTTATATCAGTGACACAATACTTTATCATAAAATAGGCATTATGTTAGATGATCTGCTCAGTGATAGACTTATGTAATAACTAGGTAGGCTAGCCCTAGCTCTGATTTTCAGTGGGTCAAGAATACTAAATTCACTTGCTGTTTCCAAACTTACAGTAGGCTTATTGGAATGTAATCCCCTTGCTAAATCAAAAAACTATTTATATTTGGACTATTATCCCCCCCCCCCCCCCAATCAGGGATTGAATTTAGGACCTTGCACTTGCCAGGCAAGCGCTTATTCTACTTAGCTATTTCTCTAGTCCCATCGACTATTTATATTTGGAAGTTAATTTCTTCATGATTATATAGATCTCTGGTATAGCTCTATATACAAAGTTTCTGCAAAATTCTACCTAGAAAAACTTCAGAACCTCTTGTTCAGAGGTGCCTTTCAGCAATTAAGTTGTGAGCATACATTAATGGTACTTTGAGACCAGAATTTGTGAAAATGAGATGAGTTGAATGACATTTGTTTTTAATTGAGCCTCTCTCTCTCATTTCATTTGTTTTCTTGCTGTTACTGTGAATCAAACTTCAGACCTTATGATTGCCAGGAAGGTGCTGCATCACTGAGTTATATCCCCAGATATCTCTGAATTTAAAGTTTAACTAAAACTTTCCATATTCCCATGTAGTTTCCATTTCTCCAGATAAAATCTAAATATCATACAGAGTTTTCTTTCAAACTCAGAGTCTTAAGGTGTTTTTCCGGGGGCCAGGGAGATAGCTCAGTGGTATAAGCATCTGCCTGGTAAGTACAAGGTCCCAAGTTTGATCCTCAGTACTGCAAAAAAAAAAAAAAAAAAAAAAAATCTGAGAATTTTTATAGTTGTGTTAAATTCCTATTTAACAGAAAAATCCAAGTAATAGGTGTATTTGGCCTCAGCAAGGAATATTGATTTATTGATGGAAGACATTGTATGGCTGAATGTTTAAATTTTAGATTGTATATTACTGAAATTGAACTGAATTCTTATAGAACATTGTTTCAGCACTGAGGTGATAGCTCAGCACACTAAGCACCTGCCTGGCAA
The DNA here is from genome assembly GCA_004027025.1 of Myocastor coypus. NCBI lineage: Eukaryota > Metazoa > Chordata > Mammalia > Rodentia > Myocastoridae > Myocastor > Myocastor coypus. The sequence continues at coordinate 18,797 of PVJA010027588.1, read as the reverse complement.
GCACAAGGACCCAAGTTGATCCCCTGTACTGCATGCCATGCTGGCCTGGCACACCATGCTTACCACTGCAACCAGACATGGTGGCTCATGCCTATAAGTCCTCTGGTGGAGAGGTTGGGACAAGGAGGATCACTATGATTCCAAGTTACATAGCCCTGTAGCAAATAAATGGATAAAAGATTTTTTTAAAAAGTGTTTCAGTGTACTCAAATTTAGGAAATAACCATACATCTAAGATTTGATCTAGTCTCTTCACTTTTTAATAAACTTAACTTCGGTCAAATCTTTTTTCTCTTGAAGTAAATAAATAATATCCAGCTAGTGGGACTCGAGCAAATGGAGGAATTAGATCATAGAGGAGGCATAATCACTGGGTGTAAAATTAACATTATTTTCATAAACATAGGTATAACTAGAGAATGCAACATTGTCTTTCCTAACTAGGTCCCAGAGCTAGTGCTGCTGGATGGGACTGATTACTCTCACAGAGGAAAATGAGCAGAGCCTAAAAGCCTAGTAATAGTTTTCCAAAGAAACTTGTCATTTAAGTCACTGTTTTCAAGGATAGAGAATAAAAAAGGTGAGATTAGAGAACTGGTTCCAGAAAATTAATAGGAAAGCAGCATGGTTTCTGTGTTAATGTTTTCAGCTGTGTGCAACTTCTTACAGTGGTACATTGGTTCAGAAACTTAATTTGTTCCACAATTCTTGAAAAGATGGCCACATTTGTATTGTTACAGGAAAGATGCCTGTAGTTATGTTGCAGAGTTCCCAAACAAAGTCAGAATATTCCCAAATACTTCTTTGTAGACCAGAGTGTTCATAAGCAAAAAGGTTCAAGAACTGAGGTGCACCACTATATTTCTTTTTTTTTTTTTCCGGGCGGGACAAAGGTTCAAATTCTTAACCTTGCATTTGCCAGGCAGTTATTTGTGCCATGGAGCTGTCTCCCCAGCCCCTACACTACTGTATTTCAAATAAATGTTTTCTTTTAATTTTTGTTCATTGTATCAAAATGCATTCCTATTATTGAGATAATAGGTGTTTTTGTTGTTGTTTTTGGCTGGCTTAGGCTGCCTTACCAGGTGGTTGGGGGTGGGGATTGAACTGCCATCATCTTGTGCCTGACCGGGATTGATCACCCATGCAGGCGTAAGTTAGCCTGAAAGTCCCAGCATGCGTATTATTAAAAAATTAGAAGAGAAGGGAGTTTTTTAACTCCATAATGTAGGAACATTTTGGTACATATTTTTTAATGTATACCTTTAATGTCTTGTGAGTATTTTGCCTCAAAATGATGGCATTATCATTGGTCATAATGTTTTGCTTAATATTTCAGCAGTATATTTCCATTTGGGTTTATAATTTAATATTTGTTATATTGCCTGCATAGTATTACATTTATTTATAAACTCCTATTCGGTGGGCCTGCAGACTGGCACAGTAAGCATCCACACAGGCAAATGCAGTCAAGTGCAGTCAAGGCAAGCATCATGTGACAGATCCAAAAAAAGGTCCTTCCCAACTCCTACACTGGGATATTTGGGTCATTTCTTTAGCTTTGTGAACAAGGTGATGATTCTTACCTGCCCACTCACCTGAAGTTAATTTCCTAGGTGCTAAAGTCAGTATGTCTGTGGCTGTGTTAAAGTGTTTAGTCCTGTGCATGTCACACTTCTTAAAGATTCTAATTATGTTGCTTGTTTTGCTTTTAACTGCTCACCTGAGCTATACATATATGGTGCTAATAAAAGTCAGTAAGCCGCTTAAATGTTTGACATTGTCTGTCTACAAATTGTTAGCAATTTCCCATTTGTATAGTAAGTTTGTATTGCTGTTTGGATAGAAAAGGGGGGAGATTGTGAAGAATTTTATATGTAAAGATACTTCATAGTGAGATGGTTAAATTTTTATTTTATTTTAGTGTTTTTTTGCGGTACCAGGGATTGAACTCAGGACCTTGCTTTTTGCCACACAAACACTTAACTCCACTTAGCTATCTCCCTGGCCTATATGGTTATTTTTATTGCTTTGAAGTTTAGAGAAGCCTTATTTGAGATTTCTCATACTACTAGTGACTTTCCAATTTATGCCTTTTTTTTTTTTTTTTTAAACTATTGTGAGACTATTTCTGTAGCTTACAGAGCATCCTGTCCACTAGATGCAGTGGTATACCTTCCCTCTACTCAGAAATTTGTAGAAATGCATAATGGGGGATGGTATAGATAGAACTACTTACTTAACTATTCTATATAGTTATGCAGTGAGACCCTGTACCTAATACATAAATTTAAAAAAGATTTATAATATAAGCTATTTTAGTGCAAGTTTCCCTATTGCTGTAATGTCCTTTTTAACTTACAAATATTTAAAGTTACTAGTTTTAATTTTCATCTCAGCACATTGCATGATGCATTTTGACTGATCATACAAACTGAAAGGGATTTTTCTAGATCAAGAAAAAGTTCTGGGTATTCAAGTGATGTGGTTGGGCATGGTATTACTCCTGTTCTATCTACTCGTAAAGGTTTGTCTTGTATAAATTAGTATACTATTTACCTAATGAAAATCTAGAGTAAAATCAGATTTCATTTTATTTTATTTTATTTTTTATTTATTTATTTATTTTTTTGGTGGGACCAGGGTTCGAACTCACGACCTTGCACTTGCCCAGCAGGCACTTGTGCCTCAGAGCTATCTCCCCAGCCCCTAAAATCAGATTTCATATTGGGACGTTGTTAGATCTTGAGTTTTGGTATGATTTAAGCTTTTTGACAGTATCCCACTATGTGTGGTTGGGATGTGACATACAGTCGTACATAAACACCCTTTTAAAATTGACTTGCAATTTGAAGGTATTTCTTAGTCTCAGTTTTTAGAATTGGAAAAGCTGTAAATTGGAAAAAATAGTAATATGCATCAGAGAGGGTATCCTTTGGTAAAACTGTGATCGCCATGAGGTTACTTTAAACTTTTAATTTAGATTGGAATAACATAGTTTATTCTAGAGACTTTTTCATAAATAATAAACTATATTAACATGATTGAAATATTCCTTGGTAAATACTGTTTTGTGGAGACATAGTACTAAGATTTAAATTGTGATAGTTTAAACTAGTTTTAGTATCTATTTCTAAATTGAAAGAATATTTCAGTATAACTGATGAATAGATTTTTCTGATCATGCTATGGATATAGGACTTCTATTTGCAGATAGTCTGTTTGCAGATAGTGTATGTATCATAATTTGACTACTCGTATCCTTACTACTAAAAATACTGAATTTTTGGTTTAATTATTGAGTAACCACAAGTTCAGCCATCTTAAATTCAAGTCACTTAAACCCTAATGTAAAACTACTTTAGAGCCTACTAATTATCTCAGTATATAGCAAAACAAACAAAGCTAATATTCTTTTGCAATTGAACTACTATGGGTAATTTAGTCAATTATTAACTAGATTTTATGTGTTTTTTAAAGACTAGAAAATGTTCATTTTTATTGGAGGTTTTTGTTTTTTATATTTGTTACAGCATGGTTCTAAATATTAAGAAAACTATCAGCCCACTTGTAATACAGATTGTTATTTAAACTTATTTTTGAATATATTCTAGTGGTAAAGCTTCAGACACTAACTGGGCTTGCAGTTCTAAGGAAAAAGAAAAAGTATGTTGCTAAATTAGTTGATGTTAAAGACAGGATTCTAACGTAATCTTTTTTCTTCCCCTCTGTCACTCCAACATCTGTTTTTTCGAACTATGAACTGTAAAGTGGAAGACAAGCATTCCAGTGATGCCAGTAGTTTGCTCCCACAGAACATTTTGTCTCAAACAAGCAGACACAATGACAGAGACTACAGACTGCCAAGAGCAGAGACTCACAGTAGTTCTACGCCAGTACAGCACCCCATCAAACCAGTGGTTCATCCAACTGCTACCCCAAGCACTGTTCCTTCTAGTCCATTTACGCTACAGTCTGATCACCAGCCAAAGAAATCATTTGATGCCAATGGAGCATCTACTTTATCAAAACTGCCTACACCCACATCTTCTGTCCCTGCACAGAAAACAGAAAGAAAAGGTATGCCATTGTTACTGGATGCTGCACGTTGAACTGTAGTTTCTGATATATGACATTTCCTTTGGCTTACATAAGGCTTAAGTATAAATCCTGTTTTTTTTTTTTTTCTTTTCTTCTGTTTTTGTTTCGTTTTTGAGTTGTGTAGATGTAGGTGAAGAGTTAGTCCTGTGTAGTTTTTTCTTAATTTATAATACAAAGATTCAGTTCTTTTTTGATTCAGTTCTTTTTTGCCTTTGACTCTGAAGTCAGTACTTAAATTACCTAACAGTGGATTAACTAGTCAAAAGTCAAGTGATTATCCCTTCATATTTGCATAAATTTTTTACTTTTTGATAATTACTGATTAGAAATTTTGTCCATCTTCTAATGTTTGATGCAAATATATATATAAGCATTTTTAAACTTATTTCTTCATATCTAGTTTTTTATTGGTACATAATAGTAACAAAATAATGAGATTGGTTTTATAAATTGACATACACATACAACATTTTAATGTTTTTCTTCCTAGTTAGCACCTTCTTTTCATTTTCCTTATCCCCATTCCCTTCCTTATTTCTGGTTTCTAACAGGTTACTGATTCAGTTCGTTAATTAGAAAACTGAGTCATAGGGACTATATAAAAAATACGTTCATGTCTAAATCAGACTCTGTCTGAGGATTGCTAGTGAACATTGTACTCCAAATTGTGTTTCTACAACTCAGAGTTAATAATTAACATGTTTAGCACCTGCTTAAAGTGTAGGGACCACGGTTTGATCCTCAACACCACATGCCCCACTGGCCCTACTCCACACCCAGGCACACTGAGTCAGCCACATGGTACCTGTCCATAATCACAGCACTGGAAAAGCTAAAAACAGGAGGATGACTACTAATCCAAGCTACATAGTGAGACCCTGTACCAGATACATAGAAGAAAAACAGTAATAATTAGCATGTTCAAAAAGGTATAATAAAAATTGGTTAACAGTCACTTGGGAGGTATCACATAAGCAGTGTGACAAATGTATTTGCATAAGCTCTTCGCAGTTCCAACCTTGTACTTACTCTAATGCCTTGAGGAAGTTAAATGGAAGCCAGCACACAAATTACATTGGCACATTAGCTCACAAACTTAATTCTTTGCATGATTCCGGTTGTGAACCATACCACATTTTCCCCATAATGTTGGCATTGAACTTAACCATGAGTTTTAATCAGTTCACGAGAAATTGGGTTTATGACGAGAATCATGGAAAGAATTGCATTAATGAACCATTGTGTCACGGATGAGCCCATTAGCAGATGTCAGTGTTAAACTTTGAAATGACCAGCACAGTTAGGAAATAACGATGAAACTTTAAGCCAAATGCTTATTGATCTATTGCACATTGATTTAATTTGTTTATAAGAGTTCAGTAATTGAATATCTTAACAGCCAGCTGTGGTGGCTCATGCCTGTAATCCTAGCACTCTGGAGGCTGAGGCAGGAGGGTCAGAGTGAGATCGAGACCAGCCTGAACTGCATAGCGAGACCCTGTCTCAAAAAGGCAAACAAAAAATAATAATAATAATTGAATGTCTTATTCTTCTGGTTTCATCTCTTAAGTAAGTTGCTTGAATATCTCTTGGTACTGTAGCAGTACATATTACTGAACTGTGTACTGTTTTACCATGCAGTGCAAAATACATCACAGATTAATGCTCCTTTTAAAAACTTTTTAAGTTTAAAGGTGGCTTATGCCAAAACTCATACATAAAGTTTATCCTTTACTAAGTTTGCCAAAATAATGCCTGAGAGATAAAATGCCAATAATTAATATATTCTCAGTGGATGGTTCAGTGATACTTGAAATATTATTTAACTTTTTGGGTACAACAAATTTATTTTAGGAAGTATGTCAGTTAAAACAAACAAATGCCGCTGAGTGCAGTGATACCATTTTCTTTTTTTTTTTTTTTTTTTTTCCCTGAGACGGTCTCTCTATGCTGTACAGGCTAGCCTTGCACTCACTTTTGTAGCCCAGGCTGGTCTCGAACTTGCACTGATACTCATATGTGTTTTGTTTTGTAGTCTTTTTGAGATAGGGTCTCAATGTGCAGTTCAAGCAGGCCTTGAGCTCACTTTTGTAGCCCAGGCTGGCCTTGAACTAATATCAGTCCTCCTGCCTCAGCCTCCCAAGTGCTGGGATTACAGGTGTGCACTGCCATGCCAGGCTAATACTCACCTGTTGTAGTCCTGACTATTTGAGAAGCTAAAATGAGACGATCCCTTGAGTCTACAATTCAAAAGTAGTCTGGTCAGTAATATAGCTAGATCTTGTCATAGGAAAAACAAATAACAATAAAATTCACACAGCCCTTTATTTCATTTCTTTTTTATACTTAACACTTTCTCTCTCCAAGCTTTGTCATTGGCTTCTGTGATACTACTGTCCAGTTTTCTAGTTTGTTTGTTTCCCTGCTCCCTGATTTATTTTTATTTTTTAGCAGAATATATTTATTGGGGGAAAGAAAGCTTCTGTCCAAGAGAGAGACAGAAGGGGTCTCCAGGCACGTTCTCCTGCCCTGCTCTGGAATATTAATACCATTTAGCCATTTGTTTTTTGTCTTTCTTTAACACGTTTTCCTTTTTGATAGTCATTATCTGTGGATATCATGACACTCAGATCATTCTTCACACTTTTATTTACTTTTAAGTTCTTGATACTTACTAAGTATCTGTGGGTAGTGTTGCAGATTTCTCCCCTTTCCATAATTTAGCCTTGGGTTCTCAGTAATTAACAGCATGATTCCCAGCCTCCCAGCTTTTCCTTGTTCTTCCAACATTCTTGCCCACCTGCCTGCTCTTTGTCTTGCTACTCATCCTTTGACAAATCATTAGATAATTGTGTATATTCTTTCCATTCTTGCCCACCTGCCTGCTCTTTGTCTTGCTACTCATCCTTTGACAAATCATTAGATAATTGTGTATATTCTTTCCATTATAACCACTGTGATGTTTTGCTTTCTCTCCCTCTTTATCTTAACATACTTTGTAATTTTAGTGCTAGATTGTATTTTTTATACACTGAGACTGGGTGTGGTGTCGTGTACCTGCAATCTCAGCTCTTGGCAGGCTGTAAAGAGGCAGATCACTATGAGTTGGAGCTAGTAGTGAGACCCTGAGCACCCTGCCCTAAAAAAAAAAAAAAAGAATGAATAAATAAAAAATTACTCCTTTATCAGGGGAGTCATGAGACATCTTTCATTTGGGTTTTTAGGTTATACAATTAAAGACTGGAGTGGGGGAGTGTAGCTCAGTGTTAGAGCACTTGAATACCATGAATGAGGCCCTGAGTTTGATCCCCTGCATTGCAAAAAATAAATAAATAAATAAATAAATAAATAAATAATATTATTTCTAGCAAAAATTGATAGTTCAGATCAGGTTGATCTGTTATGTCTTAAATTCTTGTACTGTGACACAGTAATAGTATCTAAAGATGACAGTGGTAGCATGAGAAATTAAAAGCAGGATGTTTGTCATCTTATGTGCTACTCTATCCCCAGTGCTTGACAGATACTACAAATAATTTGTGATAGATGGATAAATAACTGCAAAAAATATAATGCTTTAAGGGTTGGAGAAATTACTTAGTCATGGTATTTAAAAGTACATATGTATTACACTTCTTATTAAAGGATTCCAGCAATAGATTTAGATCTCTTAATGCGAGTATGTCACTTGAGAGAAAGAATGTTATGTAAACTTGAAAGTTCTTAATTGCTGAAGAAACAAATGTGAAGTTGTATAACTCTACACTTCCATCAATCCTGGTGTTGAGTAGAGTAAAACAGAGGACTATTTAAGTAATGTTTGACCATTCATTGGTGAGATCATTTGATTGTCCAATCACATACCAAAGCAATACACTCTGTTATACTAAGAAGTATAAAACTGCACCAGTTGACAGGAACTTGTGTGTAGAGTTACTCAGATATTTGTTAAATAACTGAATACATTAGCAGAGGAATTTAATCTTAGTTTAAATCAAGTTTAGCATACTAAAAATGGGATTGATAAAAAGGAAAAACAGCTCTGATAAAAGAATACCGTGTTAGAAGATCTTTTTTATAACTTGGGCATAAGGAAGACCTTAATTATTAAAACACAAAATGAATGTACCTTGATTAGGGTAATTTGGTCATGTAAGACATTTAAAATGCTGATAGAATAGGCAGTGGAAAATAAAGTATTTATAATGCAAAGGATATAGACACAAAATTAGAAAAGAAGAATTCTTGGTTGCTAGCCTTGCTTTTGTCTCTGAGAAGCAAAATATTTTTTATTTATTTTTTATTTTTTATTTATTTATTTGTTTGTTTGTTTGTTTGTTTGTTTGTCTTTTTGAGACAGGGTCTCACTATGCAGTTCAGGCTGGCCTTGATCTCACTTTTGTGGCCCAGGCTGGTCTCAAACTCACTCTGATCCTCCTGCCTCAGCCTCCCAAGTGCTGGGATTATAGGCACCAAAGACTTCAAGAGTTCAAAACTAACTTGTAGAACACTGCAGGAGAAAATCTTCCTGATGTTGGTTTGTCAGTGATTTCTTGCAATATGACACGAAATGTATAGACCAAAAGAAGATTTTTGGACTTCATTGGTATTAAATATTGGTGTATCAAAGAAGGCTGTTAGGGTAAGAAGCCATAAAATGAGAAAACACAAATTATATATGCTTGATTAGTAGCAGCAACAAAAAACAACCTAATTTGGTGATGGTTGAAGAACTTCAATATGTTTCTCAGAATTATTCCAATAGCCAATAAAAACATGAAAAGATAGCCACGGCTGTTTCTCATTAGGTAAATACAGGTTTGTTTTGTTGTTGTTTTTTTGTTTTGTTTTGCTAACTCAGGCTGCCTTAAGGGCAGGTCTGGTTCAGTATGTGGAGCTGGGGATTCAACTCCGTTCCCCTGCCCCTGAGTTTGCCCAAGCAGTTGCTTTAAACAACTGAGATAACTGGCAAGCCTCCTCAGTAGTGGAATATAAATCAGCCACAACTAAGTACTGCTTCAATGGAATTGCTTGTTAACTTTTTTGTTGTTGTTGTTTTTGTTGGACCGGGTTTCAAACTCATGACCTTGCACGTGCCAGGCAGGCACTTGTGCCACGGAGCTATCTCCCCAGCCCCCGCTTGTTAACTTTTTAAAACAGGAAATAACAGATATTTGAAGAACATTGGAACACTTGTACATTGCTGATGGGAGTTTAAAGTGCAGCTCCTACAAAAGTCAAAGGTAGAATTAATTACTTGTGCCATCCAGCAGTTCTCCTAGATACAAAACCACAAATGCTAAGCGCCAAGGACACAATCAGGTATTGGTACAGGTAGTGTTCATAGCAGTTACTCATAATAAAAACAATTAGAAACATTCTCATTCACAGATGGAAAAACAAAATGTGTGTATGCATGTAATGCAGTGTTTGTGAGCTGTCATAAAGAATGGATCCTGACACATGCTATACAGAGAAAACATGACACTGAGTGAAATGCTTGAACATAGAGGTATACATATTTTCTGACTCAACATATATGTCTAGAATGGACAAATTCAGAGACAGAAAATAGAACAGTGGCTACCAGTACCTGTCGAGGAGGATGAAAGAGCAGTTACTTAATAGGTATTTTTGTTGTGAGGATGAAAAGACTGTGGACATGTGTAATTGTGACAGACACCAAATCCATGCATTTAAAATGGCTAAGGTGTAACTGGGTGTAATGGTGTGTGCTTTTAATCACAGCACTCTTAGAAGTCAAAGCTGGAAGAGACTACAAATTCAAGTCATAACCTAGGAAGCTTAGGGAGTTTTTTTTCAAAATAAAATAGGAAAATTATTGGCAATGTAGCTCAGTGGTAGACCTGTTGCCTGATGTGTAGGAGGTCCTATCTTCAGTAACCTCCCACCACTACCACCAAAAGGAACAAAAACACTAAATTTTATGTCGTGTGTGTTTTACCAGGATTTTCTTTAAAATACAAGAAGTTGCCTGTATATAGCTAAGTATAGTGGCACTCACCTATAATCCCAGCACTTACGAGGCTGAGGCAGGAGAATCACAAAAGATTTCAGTGCAAGCCAGGGCTCCGTGAGTTCAAGTCCAGAGAGACTCTGTCAAAAAAAAGTTACCTACATATACTGAAAATGAATCTTTAATGTGAGGTCAGTTTGCATTCTTAAAATTTACTAAAATTAATGATTGGAGACCAGGAACTAAAGTTGGAAAGCTTGTGCAAATTAACTGCTACTGTGGAAATTGGTTTACAAGTTGAAAAATATGCTTACTTTACTTTTGGTATGTATTATCACTATGACAATCTCCCCCACCCCCCACCCCACCCCCCAAGACTGGGGTTCGAACTCACGACCTTGCACTTGCCAGGCAGGCACTTGGGCTACAGAGCTGTCTCCCCAGACCCACCATAACAATTTTTTAGTTGAATAAAACACTACAAAATATTCATGTACATTTTTTAATACAAAACAAGTTTCAGGATATGTGATTTTAATTATAACATGTAATTAAAAATAGAATGGAAGTCACAGATATTCTCACACTTTAGAAGCAATGAAACCATGGGCACACATGGTCAGATTACTGGATCTAACAGTAGATACCTTTCCATTACCAAACACAGAAAAATGTCTAAAGTAGGTAGACATTTCTTAAATGCTTAGGAAGCTTTACATTGAGCGCAGTTAGAGGCTGATGCTCATATTAAAGAGCAAGATGTGAACGAACCTAAATTTATGGCTACAGAACTCATTTTGCTGAGTTCAAAAATCCAAGCTTTCTATTTATGTTCAATAAAATCCAGTGTAAACTTTTTATTAAATATATTAGCCCACACCCTAAAACAGATTCTAGTAAAGGTGGTGGTAGGTTGGTGGTGATTTTTATAGAGAGCCATCATCCCCAACACCAGTAGAGTTGAGGCCAATTGAAAAGATTGACCTAGAAGTTACAAGTGCTTAAATGAGTCTGCCTGTGTTGCACAGTCTGGAACATTGCACTAGGACTAAAATCTTAAGTACTTTCTTTTTCTCTTTCTTTTCTTTTTTTTAGACAGGGTCTTGCTGTGTATTTCAGGCTGGCCTTGAGCTCACTTTTGTAGCCCAAGCTGGTCTCAGACTCACACTGATCCTCCTGCCTCAGCCTCCCAAGCACTGCAATTATAGGCATGAACCACTACTCCTGGTCTTCTAAGTACATTTTCTCTGCTGAGAAAGCTCATGTTCAAATGGAACATCCCTGAATAATAGAACCGTGAACAAAGGACACCAAATTATCACATTAAATATAAATATAAAACTTGTGGTTGAAGCAAGGACCTCTGCATGCAGCTGCATCTCCAGGTGCCCCCACCCCCTTTTCTTTTTCTTTTTGAGACAGGGTCTTGCTATGCAGTTCAGGCTGCCCTTAAGCTCATTTTTGTAGTCAGGCTGGTTTTGAACTTACACTGATCCTGCCTTAGCTTCCCAAGTGCTGGTATTGCAGGCATGTGCCTCCATGCTTGGCTAGTATAAAAATCTTTTAATAGCTTAAAACATGCTTTGAAAGTACATTGGACAAGACTTTTTTTTCCTTTGGCAGGACCAGGGTTCAAACTCATGACCTTGCACTTGCCAGGCAGGCATTTGTGCCACGGAACTATCTCCCCAGCCCCTATATTTCTTGATAATATACCTAGAAAATAGGTTTAGCTTTCCTGTCTTTGATATATTTTTCCTCCCCACTGTTGTCTACACTGCACTTTGTTATGATGGTAATTTCTTCTGTATAATTTTAATTAAAAGGACCCTAAGAATTTGCAGTCTGTTCTGTAACCAAAAATGCCCAGATCATACCTAGAACTTTACGAGTTGTACTTACGAGTTAAGTTTCCCCAAGGTTCATTAGATCTGAGTTGGATCCTGAGTATCTGTATTTTTTTAAGTTTCAGAAGTGATTCTGATAATCTATTAAAAAATAATACTCAGAGTATAACAGAAATTCTGGCCTTTAGGTAGTTCACTTCCCCAGAGTCTTACAAATACACTACTAAGCAGGATCTGTTAGTTTCCATTCTGCTTATCCCATTTTGGCGTTCTGCTTTATAGCATTTAATTTGCTCAACTTAGAGTACTCTGAGGAATTTTGAAGCCCTTCTAACTTTTCAAATTAGTTGTCAACAACAGAACAAAATTTGAAAGCACTTTGCATCTCCTTTTCCAACTTCTGCCATTAAAAGCAAAAGGAAATGCACAGAAAAGTATAATGAATGCAAGTATTAATTTAATTAGCCATACAGTAAACATGTTTTATGCTGAGTGATAAGATGCCCATAAGGGTTAAGTGAACAAATGAGAGATGATCTGAAGAAAAATGCAAATAAAAGCTATAATTGCTGCTTAAGAGCACAATTTTTTGTAAGGAATGAATTTCCTTCATCGTTCCAGACAGATTTCCTTACATTTTTTGTGAAATTAGACTGGCAAAGCTGGAAAGGTGGTAGGCAGTCTGTCAGACTCTCAAGGGTCCTGCCTTTAAAGTGCATCCCCCTCCCCCCTTTTTTTCTCTCTGGGACCGGGGTTGGAACTCACGACCTTGCAATTGCCAGGCAGGCACTTGTGCCATGGAGTATGTCCAGCCACTAAGGGCTTCTGAGTTGGTCATAGTTAATGAGTGTAATCTGAAATGTACTAAACCAGCTGTTTATACCTGAGATATCTCTTATACCTAGTTCTTGACTGTTGTGATTGTGGTGTTATATAAAGATTCGCTGAGCTTGCTACCAGTTCTTAGCTTCTCTTGGACCATGAAGATTAGTGAATGTGAGATTAATTTCCAAAATTAAAAAAAAAAAAAACAAGATTTTATAATTATACCAACAGGCACTAGTGTAATACTCATGCATTGCTCATTGCTCTTGAAACTTAAAAACGAGACTTTTGAAAACTTAGTATTGATTCAATCATAGGACAGATGTGCAGTCTTGAAAAACTTGTAGTGGGTAAATGTGGGAAATTTTTAAATGCTTTAGCAGACATTTTTATTTTTTTATCTCAGTTCCATTGAAGTATATACATGAATATCTTCAGTAGTCTATAATGAATGTTCTCATGGGAAAATCCACATTTGCAATATTATACTGCATTACGTTGCTGTGTTTGTGAAATTACATGGAATGAAAATAACCAGTTTTGTGTTAGTGGCTATCTGCCTTGTTGCTAAATTTCAGCTTAAGCACAGTGCTGTTTCAGTAATTAATGTCTTAGTGTATAAAGCTTCCAAAAGAGCAAAATATAGAAGGGTAGTTATTGGGCATAAGTATGTTTATTTATTTTCATTTTTTGCTTCATAACATCAAATTATTTTCTAATCTGATTGTACGATTCTGGTTTCCATGAACGTTACATACATGAGACATTTCTTGACAGCATTTTGTATTGTAAGACTTAAATTATTGCCTCTATGATTAATATAAATGGATGTCTTTATTTTTTTTCTGATTTTTTTTTTTTTTTTTTTTAATTTTCTTTATTTCTCTTAAACCTCATTTATTTGTTTTGTGTTATGGCTGGTTCAGCCCGCCCTGGGTTGGGGGTGCACAGCCTGTGGTGCCAGGGATCAAGGAGTGGTCACAGCACTTGCCTTAAGTTTCCTCCTCAGGTGCTTTAGACCACTGAGCCATCTCACTATTTTTAAATCATTTATGTTTCTTTTGTCAAATATCTTTAAAATTTTTGTTGATTACCTGATTTTTCTGATTCTCAGTAATTCTTTTAAATTAACTCTGTTCCTGACAGTTAGGATTGTTTTGTTTTTCATAATTTTTAAATGGCTTATGATGTCAAAAGTACCTGCCTGTTTGCCTTTTGTATTACACACAAGTTTAGTTTACTTTAAACTCATTTATGTATATTTGACAGCATTTGCTGTATTTTGCCTTCTTTATAGATTTTGTCAAGAAATACAGAATATACTATTGAATTTCTTTACACTAGCAGTATAAATAGAAACAGCTTTTTTTTTTTTTAAACTTACTATTTGTGTTATGGCTGGCTCAGGCTGCCCTGAAGTTGTCACAGTATGTGGTGCTGGGGATCAACCCACGGTCCCTAGTTGCCTAGACTTTCCTAAGCAGGCAGGCACTTTAGACTGCTGAGCCATCTCATTGGCCCTATACATTTTTTAAATAGCGAGGCAGAATTGGTTTGTTTTTGCTTTTAGTGGTGGTGGTGTTTTTTTGTTTTTGTTTTTTTTAATCTGGTCCCGTGATCCTAAAACTCAAAAATAGAAGTCACTTCTCATTCATCAGATGCTTTCGTCATTTTTTGAGAAGGACTACCATGGTGCCTGTCTTCACATACATTAGGGCTCTTGTGCTCATCATTTGTAGGTCTCATAAATATTTTATTTACTTTCACCCTGAAGCATACATTAAATCTTAAAGAATTGTACTGTTTTTATCCTAGAAGTTATCTAGTATTTCTTGTTTAGTCTCTCACCAATGAATAGGGATATAAAAATATTCATCTCATTCTACTGAGGCAAATATTTACTGAATTCCCTTCTAAGAATTAAATGAGATGTTATATATAATAAGATGCCTAGGATATAAAAGATTACCTTGTGGTATTTGTTTAGGGTTTTCTATTCAAATAATTTTTTCAGGTTTTTCTCCTTTTTATTTAGAATCTACAGCAGGAGACAAATCAGTATCACATTCTTGCACAACTCCTTCTACGTCTTCTGCCTCTGGACTGAATCCCACATCTGCACCTCCAACATCTGCTTCTACAGTCCCCGTTTCTCCTGTTCCACAGTCACCAATACCTCCATTACTTCAGGACCCAAATCTTCTTAGACAGTTGCTTCCTGCTTTGCAAGCCACCTTGCAGCTCAATAATTCTAACATGGACATATCGAAAATAAATGAAGGTACGATTTTTTTCTTTTATTTTTTGTGGGTACTGGGACTTGAACTCAGGGCCTCATATTTGCCAGGTAGGCACTGCACCACTCACTGAGCTATATCCCCTAGTCTGAAAGTAAATGTTCATAACAACAATTTTTGGAAATATATTCGAATTGTGAGATTTAAATTGTTGCTAAAATTCAAGTTTATGGAGGTTTTGCTTCCTTTTGAAACTCATTCTTTTTAGTCTTTTTGAGACAGGGTTTCGCTATGCAGTTCAGGCTGGCCTTGAGCTCACTTCTGTAGCCCAAGCTGGTCTCAAACTGACACTGATCCTCCTGTCTTAATCTCCCAAGTGCTGGAATTACAGGTGTGCGCCACCACACCTGGCTTGAAACTCATTCTTGAATTTTGTTTTGAAGTAGAAGTTGATGTTCCTCATTACCTTTGGTGGTATAATTTAGTAATATTTATATATCTTTAAAGACTTTGTATCTGACCAGGCATGATAGTGCGTGCTAGTAATCCCAACAGTCAGGAAGCTGAGACCATTTGGGGCTACATAGCTTAAGGCCAGCCTGAACTATATAGTGACACTCTGCCCTTAAAAAAGAAAAGAAAAGCAGCTTTGTATCTTGTTGCTAGAGAAGAGCTCTTGTACGTTTAGTGTAGAGTACTTATTTTATAAAAATTTTCCTAATATTTAATTTATTTTTAAGACAGTGTCAGGCCAGCAAGATGGCTCAGCAGTCTAAAATGCCTGCCTAGGAAAGTTCAGGCAAGCACTGGGACCACTGCTTGATGCCTGGCACCACATGCTGTGCCACCCCAACCCAGGATGGGCTGAGCCAGCCATAACACAAATAAATAGATGAGGTTTAAGAAAAATAAAATTAAACAAAAATAAGACAGTGTCTTACACTGTTAATTCAGGTTGGGCTTCATTTCACCATGTACCCTAGGCTAACTCCAAGCTCACAGGGATCCTCCAGCATCATTGAATGCTGGGATTACAGGTCATCCATTTCTAAAACTTGTATGGCAGAGTTACTTTTAATTATTTCAAATATACTAATTACTGGAAGGTTGGGAATTCAAGTACTTCAAATACTAAGTTGAAGAGGTAAGCCCTTTCTTGTTAACAGTTGCAGCATTGTTTTTTTGTTGCACTACTGAAGTTCAGGCAGTTACCGCAAAGTTTCAACATTAGTGGATGTGATTTTAATTTGCAAACTATTCATATTCAGACATTAAGTCCTAAGGCATTATAAAGTTCTGATTACAGTAATCTGTGCATTTTTTGTAGAACATATTTAATTCTTACTGTGCCCTAAAATAGAGCTATATCAGACTATTAATATTCGTACTGTTTTAAGTAGGGTCTTGCTATATAGTTTGGGCTGGCTTAAATTCACTGTATGGCCCAGGTGGGCCTCAAGCTTAGCCTCAGCCTCCTAAGTGTTGGAAGTCTAGGCATGCAGCACCACACCTGACTACTCTTAACCCTTATCCGACTTAGCTTTTCAGTATTTTTATTTTATTCTCTAAAATAATTAAACAGTTTTACTTAGGTGCAATAGAAATTTTAAACAGTTCAAGAAAATGGAGGTCAGGCATGGTGTGGTTCACACCTGTAATCCCAGTACTGGGAGACTGAAATAGGAGGATCGTTGTGAGCTCAAGACCAGCCTGAGCTGTAGAGTGAGTTCAAGGCCAATCTGAGCTGCACAGTGAAACCCTGTGTCCAGAAGATGACCCCCCCCCCAAAAAAAAAAAATGGCATGTCAATATTGAATGGTCTTTTATGTCATTCTTTTGTTATTGTTGTTTTGTTTTTATATATTTATTACAGGGTCTCACTATGGTCTATCTCTTTTGAATCAAGGATCGAACTCAGGACCTTGCATTTGCCAGGCCAGGCACAGGTGCCCCTGAGCTATCTCCCTGGCCCCTAATAGTGGTCTTTCTGTTTATAGCTTCGCAAATATGGGGATTACAGGCACACACCACCATGCCCAGTCTCAATTGCCATCTCAGCTCACCCTGGGGGCAGGGCTGGTCACAGCAGACCTGGGGATCCAGCCCCCAGCCCCTGTAACCTGCTTGGAGTTGCTTTAGTTCCCTGAGCTGGCTGGCCCAGTTGCATGTTATTCTTGGAACAATGTAGAGATGCACAGTTTGAATGACCAGCTCATCTTAAAATCAGTCACATGAAATACCAATATTTATCCAGTCAATTCCAAATAATATATGGAATATTTTAGTGTTGTGCAAATAAGCTTCTGGCATAATCAGCCAGAATCACAAGTTACAGTGAACGTTTTGAGGTACTTTTAAGTTTTCTGTAGTGATGTTATTAGTGTAAAAGAACTATGGGTTTATCATATTTATGGTAAACCCAAGTGTCTTCTCGCCTCCAGCCATTTCTCACTTATTTCTGTGTCTTAGTTTGAAACACTCAATATGGTTCATAAGTCTTTGTTTTTATTTGAATTTAAGAAATAATGGGTTTTCAGTTCTTACAGCAGCTGTGACACAAGCTTCACTGCAGTCTATAATTCATAAATTTCTTACTGCTGGACCATCTGCTTTCAACATAACATCTCTGATTTCTCAAGCTGCTCAGCTCTCTACACAAGGTATTTATCTTGGATGCTTCTAAAATTATATTTTGTTTTGAAATTAAGAACAGGTTCATTTTTTGTTTTTGAAGAGATTACAATACAGGTTTCTTTTTTATATTGGGTTTTTGGAAGATTGTATAAACTACTTTTAAAAAAAGAAGCTTTCGGGGCCTGGCCAGATGGCTCAGTGGTCTGAAGTGCCTGTTTGAGAAAGCTTAGGTGACTGCAGGGACTGCGGTTCGATCTTCGGCACCACATGCTGTGACAGCCCTGCCTTCGGGGCAGGCTGAGCCAGCCATAAAAATAAATAAATAAACAAACAAAAGTTCTCAAACAAGAAAAAAATAAGCCCGGTGTGGTGGCTCACGCCTGTAATCCCAGCACTTGGGAGGCTAAGGCAGGAGGATTGGTGCGAGTTCGAGACCAGCCTGAGTTACAAAAGTGAGCTCAAGGTCAGCCTCAACTGCATAGCAAGACCCTGTCTCCAAAAAAGAAAAAAATACAATAAAATAATTCTTTAAAAAAAAAAAGAAGAAGAAGAAGCTTTGACATTTATCTTAAGGTATTCCTGTCAGATCTGTAATCCAGTACAGTAAGTCCCAAACTTACAAACTACAGTTCCATTCTGGAGGAACAATCATAAGTCATTTTTGTTCTTAAGTTCAGCAAAGTGAGTCTTACACACTTTTGATACAAGTATACAATATGAGGGATAAAGAAACCAAACCTCCACATCACCACTCTTGCTTTTGGACATGCTAACCTCTGACTGGGCATTGTACTGTGTATTTACCACAATAGCAAAACAGTGACAATATCCTACACACATATGAGGTACTTCCACAATTTGTTCATATTTGTGTAATGAGACATCTGTTCATATCTGTCCAAGTTCGCAACTGGTATGTTCATAAGTTGCTTACTTACCATATATACTTAATTTAGAATTTAAATTGTTAGTAATGTACTTTACTTGAGAACTGAAAATAAAATTTGATGTGACTAATTTTGTGAAACATCCCACATATTGGAAGACTTAAAGTTTTTTTTTTTTTGTTTTTTTGTTTTTTTTAGGCCTATTTTTTAATATAATTTTTTTTTTTTTTTTTTTTTTTTTTTTTTTTTTTTTTTTTTTTTTTTTTTTTTGTTTTCTTTTTTTGTTTTT
>PVJA010027587.1:0-28413 GCA_004027025.1 Myocastor coypus | reverse complement strand
CTCCTGCCTCAGCCTCCCGAGTGCTGGGATTACAGGCGTGCGCCACCACGCCCGGCTTATTTGTTTTGTTTTGTTTTCTGTTTATTCACTCATTTTTATGGCCGGCTCAGCCCACCCCGAGGGCAGGGCTGGCGCAGCATGTGGCGCCGGGGATCGAACCGCGGTCCCTAAAGCCGCCCAAGCCTTCCCAAGCAGGCGCTTTAGACCACTGAGCCATCCTGCCGGGCCCTGTTTTGTTTTCTGAAACAGGGTCTCACTGTGTAACTCAACTGGGCCTCAAAGTTGTGGTGTGCTTGCCTCAGCCTCCCACATGCTGGGATTATAGATGAGCACCACCACACCTGGCTTCCTTCCATTTAAATCTTTTACCAAAGGCAAGAGCCTATCTGAGCTCGTGCTGAGTAGGGAGCATTGGGGGACAGTGCTCACAGAATGTACTTAGTTACTGCACTAATGTGCTCTTGCAAGTAGCACTACGGGACTGTTATTTTTAAGAGATGGAAAATTAACATGGTAGGGAAAGGCCCCGCTGAAAATCACGTGGCTGGTGAGTGAGAGCTGGGAGAAGGACCCGCGCCTCCTCATCCCCCAGCCAGACTGTTTCCACAATACCACTGCAGCACTTGTTTCCAACTTTCCATTGGACTTCTTCCTGTTTCTGGCTTGTTTCCCTGCAAGGCCAAAAGATGGAGAAAGGCAGGCTTGTCCTCCTTATGTGGACATCCCCAGAGCCCAGAGGGTGGCAGAGAGCTCCTGGGCTTCTGGGCCTCCCTTTCTCTCTGCATGACCCTATTTATATCCATGTGGTTCTCTGGCTTGTTCTGAAAAGTGGTCCTTGAGATGTAGATGAAGCCTGGGGCCAGGCAGAGTCCATGTCCCAGCCAGGCCTCAGACCTGCTCAATGATTCTGAGCAGACTCATTCCCCTCCCTAAGCCTCCTATCATTCATCTGTCAAGACCCACAACCTATTCTAACTCCTGAGCCATCTGCAACTTGAAATCCCAGGTTAGTGTGCAGCGTGCTTAGAGGCACAGCTCTGATGAAGGGGATAGGTGTAACGTCTGTCTCTGGGGGGGTCCCGCCACCTCAGACCACGTGTGCTCCATCTCTAGGGGCTACGGTGCTGCTCCTTGGGGCCCCCATCCCCTGGCACCACACCAGGTCCTGTGAAAGGGCCAGGCATGTGAGCTAAAAATATTTCAGGTCCCCATAATCCAAATATTAGCAATAGCCAGGTGTGGTGTGCATGCTTACAATCCTAGCACCTAAGAGGAGGAGGAGGCAGTAGGTTCAAGTTTAAGGCCATCCTGGGCTATATAGTGAGCTCAAGAATAGCCTGATATTAAATGAATTTATGTATGTGTGTATTTATTTATTTATAGTGGGACTGGGGTTCAAACTCATGACCTTGCACTTGCCAGGCAGGCATCTGTGCCACAGAGCTTGCTCCCAGGCCCCTAAGGATAGCCTGAATGACAGAGTAAGAGAGTAAAGTGAGATTCTTTTTTTTTTTTCTTTCAATACCAGAAATCAAACTCAGGACCTTGTACTTGCCAGGCAGCCACTTGTGCCGCTCAACTTATATCCCTGGCCCTAAGACCCTCTCTAAAAGAGAGATAGAGACAGAGACAGAGAGACAGAGAGACAGAGAGAGAGACAGAGAATCCCAATATAAAGAATTGAGAAACAAGGAGAGGGTTTCAGTTTTCCTTCCATCTCTAGGAAGCTCAATTCAGAACCCACAGCCACACTTGTTCAATTTCCTTTCTTCTACATTCCCTTACTTCCTCTTCCTCTTCCTCCTCCTCCTCTTCTTCTTCTTATTCCTCTTCCTCTTCCTCCTCCTCTTCCTCCTCTTCCTCTTCCTCTTCCTCTTCCTCTTCCTCTTCCTCTTCCTCTTCCTCTTCCTCTTCCTCTTCCTCTTCTTCTTCTTCTTCTTCTTCTTCTTCTTTTTCTTGTCTTTTTGATATAGGGTCTTCCTTTGCAGCTCAGGCTGGACTTGAACTCACTTTTGTAGCCCATACTGATCTTGGACTCACACCAATCCTCCTGCCTCAGCCTCCCAAGTGCTGGGATTACAGGCGTGTACCGCCTCACCTGGCCGCATTCATTCCCTTTCCCCAGCTGTTTGGACCTGCTTATAGCAAGCAGTTGCGGCCACTCTGCGGACAGCAAACCAGCCCCTGTCTTCTGCAGTCCACAGAGCTTCTGCATCTCCCTTGCCCCTGCCATGCCCCTGGGAAGTGGATTGCTATGGCCTCCCAGGGTTTGTTCCTCTCCTCTTTTCTTCCCCCATCCTGGAGGAAGTCACCTCCCTCCTCCCTCCCTAGGAACTGAATTTCTGGTCTTTATCCTAACTTTATTTGTTTTGTTTATTTATTTTTGCGGTACTGGGAATTGAACTCAGGACCTTGCACATGCCAGGAAGGCACTTATTCTACTGAGCCATCTTCCCAGCCCTATCCTAACTTTAATGGCAAGATTTTAATGCTTGTGATTTTTAAATCCCTCCAGGCTTGTGTGTTATATTGGATCCTCATATAAACTGTTTTTTTGTTTTTTGTTTTTGTTTTTTTTTTTTTTGTGGGACTGTGCAACACACAACCTTGCACTTGCCAGGCAGGCACTTGTGCCATGGAGCTGTCTCCCCAGCCCCTGATCTTCATATAAACTGTTAATAAACCTACTTAACAGGACCAAACCATAAAGCATATTACATCCTTCTAGTCAACGCCAAGCCATGTCACACTGAGAGTAAGGTATGTGCAGGAGAAGTGTTTGTTGATGTGTAGGATCAGATCATCATGAGCCTTAAGAGGCCCAGTGGAAGAACAAGGAAATAGAAGGCTCAGAGTCAGGGCCCTTTGAGGGCCTCAGGGCCCTTTGAGGACCCTCCTGTGTGGGGAATCCTGGCCTCCTTTTGTTAGGTTCCAGGGAAGCCTGGCTCTAGGGATTCAGGCCAGCACTTCTGACAGTTCACAGCGGCTGTGGCCCAGCAGCCCTGCCTCAGACCTCCCTTTAGTGACTGAGCTATCACAGTGTGCATGAGTGTCCTAGCTGATGCTCAGAAGCATCCACACGATGAAGAGAGAGGCACTGTCACATCCTCACTGGGCACTGCTCCAGAGTCATGACTGGACCAGGCATGGTGGCACACCCCTGTAACCTAGTGCTTGGAAGGCTGAGGCAAGAGGATCGCTATGAGTTTGAGGCTAGCCTGGGCTACATAGCAAGATTTGTCTCAAAAAAAAAGTCACCATGCAGTTTCTTTTTCTTTTTAACTTTATTTATTTGTTTGTTTGTGTTATGACCGGCTCAGCCTGCCCTGGGGGTGGGGCTGGAACAGCTTGTGGTGCCGGGGATCGAACTTCAGTCCCTGCAGTTGCCTAAGCTTGCCTAAGCAGGTGCTTTGGACCGCTGAGCTATCTCGCTGGTGCACCATGCAGTTTCTAACTGTGATTACAAAACAAGGTTATGCGAGTGACTTCGAAGTCACTGAGAATCACAGGGCTGGCAAAATTGTGAATCTCACAAGCAGGTTAATCAAGTGTGGAGCAATCAGCACTGGGTTTGATGTGCCACTGAAAGACCTGGAAAAATGACCAACTAATCTGTCCCCATCCCATCAGTTCAGTTTCTCTGCACTGACAACCTCAGTCAGCATCACGGGCCATGAAGAAGCAAGATGAAAATACGCCAGAGGGGAAATCCTACGATCCTTGGGTTAGGGCTATGAAACATATATACAAACAAAATGCCTCAGTGGACCCTGGTGGAGGTGGGGAAGAAGGCTCAAAATGGGTTTTCTTGGGAGGAGTTGGATTAAGAATTGCACTTATAATCTCATGCTTGCCAGGTAGGCACTATGCCACTGTGCTGTATGCTGTATTACCAGCCCTGAGAAAGTTTTGATGCAGCACAGGGCCTGCCTAGCACATGGGCGACTATGAGCTCAATTCCTAATATACCCCCCCCAAATTATTTTACTATAAGAACCATACAAGGACAATCTGGTATAACAGCAAAACAAAATAACACTCTAGCTCTGGATCTGAGGTCCAGCTCTATGCATTATTATTATTATTATTACTATTTTTAGAATTTTTTTTCTTGTTTCAGAACTTTTGTTTGTTTATTTTATTTTATTTTATTTTTTTATGGCTGCCTCAGCCTGCCCCAAGGGCAGAGCTGGCGCAGCATGTGGTGCCAGGGATGAAACCACGGTCCCTGCAGCCACCTGCAGGCGCTTTAGACCACTGAGCCATCCTGCCGGGCCCCTCTATACATTATTAGTTGTAGAACTTTGGGCAAATTAACCACTCTGAGCACTAATTTCCCCTTTGGTAAAATTTTTTGGAATAATGTCTCCTTTATTATGAAGATTAAATCAGATTCCATAAGTTTTTTGAGTTTCTTTTTTTTTCTTTTGGTGGGACCAGGGTTTGAACTCACAACCTTGCACTTGCCAGGCAGGCACTTGTACCACAGAGCTATCTCCCCAGCCCCACTGTAAGTTTTTTGAGACAGGGTAGTTCAGGCTGGCTTTCAACTTGTAACGATCCTCCTGCCTCTGGTTCCCAAGTAGGCTATACCATACCTGGCTGAGACTCCCTGCGTTTGAACCTAGAGTACACTAAGGAGACAATAAATGAAAAAAAAAAAAAAAAAAGAAAGAAAGAAAGAGAGGGTGAGGAGCAAGGAAACACATATGCACAAGACAGGTCTGTTTTCTGAGTAGGGACTATGTTTGTGAAAAGTCCAAGTAAGAAATCCACCTCTGAGGGACTGGGGAGATAGCTCCATGGCACAAGTACCTGCCTGGCAAGTGCAACGTCATGAGTTTGAACCCTGGTCCCAAAAAAAAAAAAAAAAAAAAAAAAAAAAAAAAGTGCCTGCCAGGCAAGAAATTCACCTCTGTCTAGCATTATAATGGCCTGCTGGGTGCTTGGTCTAGGGTGTCACAAGGAATGGCAAAGGGGCAGAAGCAGATATTACAAAATGACATTTGGCAAGGAGAACTGCCATACCTTGGAGTCTAGCTAGATGTGGAGGGTGGCAGAGCCACCCCTGCTCCCTCCCTGCCATCCTGGCGCTACTCTGGGTTCTATGAGACAGAAAACATAACAGGAAGCACCTTGAGCCCCCACAAGCCAGTGCCAACAGGTAGCACCAAAGCGTTCACACTGGGCCGTGACAGGGAAATGCAAAGGCTGGTGACAGTTTGGGGAAGGAGGTGCCTGTAGAGGCTCCTTGGATTGAGTGTAGCGGTGGGCGTGCCCACAGATGCAAGCCCTGAGGAGGTGGAGAGCTTCACTGGGACTTTTAAGATGGGGTCATGGCCACAGGTAGGTTCAGGGGAAGAAGCCGCACTTGTGGAGCTGTAAGCACTGGTGAAGGTCCCTAAGTGTACGGAAGCTAACCAAGGAAAGTGTCCTGCAGGACCTTCCAGAACCACACTGGTTCTGTCTCTCCGCCCCGAGAAGGAGCTGCTTAGTACTCTGCTCCCTGCCCACCTTTGTCTGCTCCTGGTCAGGGCTGATGGGTCAGCCAGAGCTGACTCCCACCTGCTTGTCACTCACTGGACACACACCCTGTCCTCCCAGGACTTCTTCTCTGTTCTGATCTCAAAAGGCCACAAACTGTTGTTTAACCAACGGATTCTGGCTGGTTGCTTCAGTCGTGTTCTGGAGAAGGGAGAGACAGGAAGCAGGGCTACAGAAAGAGGATCCAGACAGAGAAGGCAGGGAGGCCTTGAGGGAGAGCAACAGAAGAATCCAGAAGGCCATGCACTAAAAAAACAGGTGAGCACATGAGCCTGTAGGAAAGCAGACTGTTAGAGGAGGAAAGAGGGGTTGAGCAAAGGGGCAGGGAAAAAAAAGGTTTGTGGAGATGCTGGCAAAGTGCAACTGAGAAAACTGTTGCCATGGTGACAGGTCCAGAGGCGGGAGTAGGAATATAAATCGGATTATGGGTTGGGGGAGTCCGTGGGAAGGGGGGTGTAACAGGCCCAGAGGCAGCCCCACCTCATCAGGCCTCCCCACAAGCTTGTCCCTCACCTGTGAGGGCCCATTCCCAGGGGTCTCCCTAGCCAGGCTAGGAGCAAGGGCGCAGCAGCCCTGAAGGGGCTCGGGCTCCGGCAAGGGCTTCCTTCCCACTCTCCTGGAGAGACAGAACTGCTCGGAGACCTGTCTCAGCCTCCCCGCACCGGGATCCTCTGGTGCCCAGCTGCCTTTTGCCTCCTGGAGAACTCTCTCCATGGACCCTGGTTTCCTTGCTTTTTTTTTTTTTTTTTTTAGGTCCTGGGTCTTGAACTCAGCACTGCACACTCACCAGGCAGGTGCTGTGCCACTGAGCTAAATCCCCAGCTGGACCCTGGATTTTCATCTCACTTCTTCTTCCAAACCCTAAACAGAGAGAGGAGAGGAACTTGTTGTAGCATCTACCACATGCCAGACATTGTGCTGGACTGTTGTGACTGCTGTCACCCGTCCTCGCCACCACCCTGTGAGGTCAGGATTCTCCCCTCCATTTATAGGCAGGAATTTGCCTCCGAGGTCACAGGGTGCACAGTAGCAGACCTGCAGGCTGGAGCCCCAGCTCCAAAGCCCCCTCGCTGTCCTCCCAGCCTTCTGCCCACTGCAGCAGCCTGTTTACCACACCCTGGCTTTTCCTGCCCCGCAGGGCAGAGCCCCCCAGGTGGTAGGTGCCAGGAGATAGAACCCTCTGCCATCCTGCCTCCAGTCTTGGAAAAAGAATGGGAAGGACCTCAGCAAATGCGGCATAGCCATGAGGCTCCGGGCTCTTGGGCAGGCACAGGGAAGCTCTCAGCTCAGGGCTGGGGGACCACAGAAAAGGGCTCGATTCAGAGGCGCCATGAGGGGATGGAGGGGGGCAGTGGAAACACTGAAGGCCAGACCACCTCTGGCAGAGCTGAACAGCAGCACGGAGGAGGACGTGGCCACACGCAGTGCGGGGAGGTGCTGCTCTCTGTCCATCAGAAGGGGGGGGTCATAGAAGAGGCGGGGAGGAGGAGGAGGAGTACAAGGAGAGTGTCTGGGGTTGGTATTTGCCTGCAGGTTCCTTCAAATGCAAGTGGTGGGAGGGAGGCGAGCAGAGCGAGCCCCTTTCCTCACTCCCCCTCCCTGGGGCTTCTGTATAAATAACAGTTTTGCAAAGGGCAACATATCTGATGTGCATATTGAGCAGGGCCTGGGGAGGGGGGGCGGCCACCTGGCTGTGGCCCGGAGCAGTTGTGCCAGGACCATCCACCTACCTATTGCAGGAAGCTTGCCTTCCCCTCAGGAGCACAGCATGGGACTCGGAGGCATCCCTGGCCCCTTCCCATTATACCTTGCTCTTCTTGCAGGCAGATGACCTGAAGCATCTCCTGGTTCTCTCTGAGGTCTGGCTTGGGCCTCATCCTAGCCCAGAGGTAGGAAAGGGTAGACTCCAAAAGGATTAGATGTCACAGTCTTGTCCGTCGGCCACTGGGTTGGAAATCCCAGGACTGAGTCCCTGAATCCTCTGGAAGGGAACTCTGGGATTAGCTCACCTCTGTTGCATCATACCAACCTGTACACTGCAGCCATTCTGAGGAAGCCTTCCCTCCCCTCCCCCACAAGGGCCTCAGACAATCCATGAAGGGTCCCAGCAGGGGCCAAGAGGGCCGGAGAACCTGCAAAAGGGGCCTAGAGGGAAAGCTCTTGCCTGTTGCCCTGCTCTGCCCAGCCTCAGCCTGTCATGAGTTCGAGCCCCAGCTCCCCACAGCCTCTCGTCTCTCAGTGTGCTCTGAACCACCCTGGCCTCCTGCACACCCCATCCAGTCCGCCAGGCTCTCCTGAGGCCCCTGCTGCCAAGCCGCAGGAGCAGCTTTCACAGCTGTCCAAGCCCTTGTGGCTGGGAACCCCGTGTGCTTTCCGCTGTAGACACCGGAGGCACCACACCCTCCTGGCTCTTTTCTTTCGCAGAAGCTTCTCCATCTCCCTTGCAGGCCCCGCTTGCCCTCCGTCCACAGTGCTGGGGCTCCTGGCGGCGCTGCCTGTGACCTTGTGTCTCTATGGCACGCACTCCTCCCCTCCAGGGCTTCAGCTGTCAGCATGGGCACCCACGGTCTCTTCCGGTGCAGACCGTGGATCCGGCCACTGGCACGGCTTTCGCCTCAGCGTCCTTCAGGCAACTCAGCGTCCTCCAGGCGCCTCAGCTAACCAGTTCACCTCTATACAGGCACCACCTCACAAGCCTGTTCCTCAGCCAGTGACAGTGCCCAGCTAGTCACTCTGCCCAGCCACCCAAGCCAAGGCCCCAGAGACCTGCCACCTCATCATCGCAGGCCTTGCGGGCTTTGCCCTCCTCCCAAGTCTCTTCTGTTATCTTCCCAACCCTAATGTGCCTCCTAACTGCTCATGAAACACAATCTCTACATTGCAGCAGGGGCCACCTTTATAAAACATAAATCTTTTTTTTTTTAATTTATTATTTTTATTCTTATTTCAGAACCTTTGTTTGTTTATTCACTCATTTTTATGGCCAGCTCAGCCCACCCCAAGGGCAGGGCTAGCACAGCATGTGGTGCCAGGGATCGAACCGCGGTCCCTGCAGCTGCCCAAGCTTCCCCAAGCAGGCGCTTTAGACCACTGAGCCATCCCGCCAGGCCCATAAAACATAAATCTAATCATCAGTCTCTCTTTTTACAACCCTGTGCCAGGTGTGGTGCTGTATACCTGTAATCCCAGCACTTGTGAGACTGAGGCAGCAGGATGGCTCGGAGTTTGAGGCCATCCTGGGCCACCCAGTGAGTTTAAGTCTAGATTGAACTACATTGCAAGGCCCTGTCTCAAAAATACAACAGCAAATCCTGGAACATTATTAAACAGAAAAGGGTCTCCATTTATTTATTTATTTATCTATCTATCGATCGATCAATTGATCGATTGATTGATTGATTGTGTGATCAGGGCTCCCACTCACAGCCTTGCACTTGCCACGCAGGCACCTGTGCCATAGAGCTGTCTCCCCAGCCCAAAAATGATTCCTCCTTCCTTCTCACTCCTCCCTCCTTCCCCCTCCTCCCTTCTCCCTCTTCCTCCTCCTCTTCCTCCTCCTTCTTCTTCTTTTTGTCTTTTTTGAGATAGGGTCTTGCTTTGCAGTTCAGGGTGCCCTTGAGTTGACTTTGTAGCCCAGGCCGGTCTTGAACTTGCAACAATCCTTCTGCCTCTTTTTTTTTTTTTTTTTGTCTTTTTGAGACAGGGTCTCACTATGCAATTCAGGCTGGCCTTGAGCTCACTTTTGTAGCCCAGGCTGGTCCTGAACTCACACTGATCCTCCTGTCTCAGCCTCCCAAGTGCTGGAATTACAGGTGTGAGCCACTACGCCTGGCTTTCCTGCCTCTTGAAATTTCTAGAGACTGGGGAGATAGCTCAGTAGAATAAGTGGGGCTAGGGAAATAACTCAGTGGAATAAGTGTTTGCCTGGCAAGTGTAAGGTCCTGAGTTTGATCTCTGGTACCACCAAAAAAAAAAAAAAAAAAGAACTCAGTAGAATAAATACTTGCCTGGCAAGCACAGGGTCTTAAGTTCAATCCCCGGTACCATAAAAAATAATTAATTAATTAATTAATTAATTAATTAAAAGAGAAAGAAATTTTTAAAAATTCTTATATAGAGGTTTTTGTGATTTTTTTTTTTTTAAATCATCAGAAAGGCCCCCAAAACTAAGACAGCCCTGTCCTGGAATTCCCACTTGTCTCTCAGGGGAACGTAGGTCTCCAATCTGTTTGTTATCTTCCACTTCCTCCTCATAATCTGTGGGCCAATAAATCAGACCCTGTTCTTCAGCCATAGATGTACAAGAGCAGAGGAGCTATGCCTATGAACAACATGATCTAATGGGGAAAGAAACCGCCCTGGAAAGTTTACTCCACCTTCAACAGAACTCAGCTGGGTCTGATACTAGCAGGGGACTAAGCCGGTGTCTGACGCACTAGCCACTCTCATCAGGGATGTAAAGAGCCACTGAGTCTTTCATGAACCTGCTAATACAGAGCTCACTATCCAGGGAAGGAGAAGCACGTGTGGGATATCATCTCATCTGTCAACGAGCCCCAGATACGTGGTACAGGCTGCAAAAACTTCAGCTGGTCCCGCAGACCCATATGGCCCAATCACTGGATGTCACCTTTTCTGTGTTCAACAAGTGGGACCCTGAGGACAGATAAAAGGAAAAGGCTAAGATTACAGCTGTCATGACTGATGATCCTCTAAGTCCATGCAGGCCATCTAGGGAAAGACCCAAGGTCACCTGAGGTCCCTGCTTCTAGTAGAAGGAGACTACAAACTGAGCGCACGACTTCTTCAACCGCCTGCGCCTTGCTGTGTGTGCAAGGCAGGTGATACGCCTGACTCATGGCGTTGGAGATGTGACTGTCCACACTCCCCGAGAGGGGATGGGCCAGGCCGGCCAGAACATTCATTTCCTACTCTGGCAACAGACAAGGCCCAGGGGAGCTTGCAATACCCCTGACCACAGACAGCACCATTTCCCCTGAGGAAGTCTGGGTAATCTTTTTGAGACAGGGTCTCGCTATACAGTTGAGGCTGGCCTTGAGCTCAGTTTTGTAGCCCACGCTGGTTTTGAACTCACACCAATCCTCCTGCCTCAGCCTCCCAAGTGCTGATATTAACTCTGAGTAATTTTTTTTTTTGCAGGATCAGCATTTGAACTCATGACCTTGCACTTGTCAGGCAGGCACTTATGCCACAGAGCTATCTCCCCAGCCCCTGACTCTGGGTAATCTTAAACATCACAGGTGAGCCAATTCAATTACTCCATTCTGTTTTACTTGTTTCTCTAGAAAACCCACCTCTGACTCTATAGCCATAGTGGAGCTAAAGGAAGCCCCTAATCATATATTCTTTGCATATACTAATAGAAGAAGCTGCAAAGTTAACTTTGGGACAGAGGCTAGAAGTCCTCATTCCCTATCAGGTCACAGCTATCCTGGAAACAAAAGGTTACTTATGGTTAACAGCAAAATGGATTTACCAAGTATCAGGCTGTGCTCTTAGACACCCCTGAGGTAATCATAAAATCTTGCACTATGATTAACCCTGCTTCTTTGATGCCTATTGGCCCAGAAAGTAGCCACTCTTGGGAACAAGTGACCTCCAGACCTATGCAAGTAGGCAGGGCACCAGTGACCTGCCCTTCTAGGATCCTGAGGAGGTATGAATTGTTGATGTAAGTAGCCTTGTCAATCATCTAGAAAGCACAGGCAGGAAATTCTACAACTCTGAGAGGCAATCCATCTTCCCAGGCAGCTGCAGTGACGCACAGCAAAGGGTCCTGAAGAGACATGTCTGAAGTCTCCTCAGGAAATCAACAGGCTGGTGGGGAAGCGAGAAGGACAGCCATCTCTAACCTCTGATACGATACAAGACTCAGAGACCACAAAGCTCTTAAAATATCTCATTAATCTGGGCCAAGTACACTAAGCTATGCAAATGCGCGGGGAACAGAGTCCTGTCAGCTCCTGGCCTACGGGGCACCTGGTGTCAGATCCAGAGACTAAGCGCTTATAAAAACTTGGAAAGAGTAGCCGGGCATGGTGGCGCACACCTGTAATCCCAGCACTCGGGAGGCTGAGACAGGAGGACTGGTGCAAGTTCAAGACGAGCCTGGGCTACAAAAGTGCGCTCAAGGCCAGCCTGAACTGCATAGTGAGACCCTGTCTCAAAAAGACAAAAAAAAAAAAAAAAAAAAAAACTTGGAAAGAGAGGACACCTGCTGACCAATCAAGACCAACATGGAGGGGCTGGGGAGATAGCTCAGTTGAGTAAGTGCTTACCTGACAAGCGCAAAGTCCTGAGTTCAATCCTCGGTACCGCAAAAACAAAACAAAAAAGGCCAGTATGGAAAGGCCCCCCTTTACAGTGATCCTTGCTACCCTACTGCAGTAAAAGTGGCAGAGATGTGTAATTGGATTCCTCTTTCTAGAATAAAGCCAGTCTCATGTGAACTGTCTGAAGAACAAAGTCACCTAAAAGGAGAAAGCTACCCCTATGAGCCCCTGAAAGTCTTGAGATTTCTCTTGAAAGAACAAGCCTCTGGTGCAGCTACAGGAAGCATGCAACTCTGACCTCATATTGGGCTTCATGGCTGTTAATTCTTCGGCTGTTTTCTATTCTGACAGGTTTTTTTCTTTCACTCAGCCAGCGAACCACAGCACCCAAGGTAATTGGAGAGCACACAATCTCCTGTAAGTAAGGTCTAAAAACCCCTTCCAGGGGCTGGGGAGATAGCTCCGAGGCACAAGTGCCTGCCTGGCAAGTGTAAGGTTGTGAGTTTGAACACCACGGTCCTGAAAAAAAAAAAAAAAAAATATATATATATATATATATATATATATATATATATATATATATATATATAAAATAAAAAATAAAAAAATAGGGGCTGGGGAGATATCTCTGTGGCACAAGTCCCTGCCTGGCAAGTGTAAGTTCATGAGTTTGAACCCTGGTCCTGCAAAAAAGAAAAAAAAAACAAACCCCTTCCAGCTTGAAGGGGTTATAGAAGACAGAGCTCTCTCTCTCTCTCTCTCTCTCTCTCTCTCTCTCTCTCTCTCTCTCCCTCCCTCCCAGCACCTCATAAAGAATTATGGGAATTTATAACTCTCAGGGAGAAATAAAGTTCTAGATCAGGGCCTGGCAAAGCGGCCTGGGGCAGTAGGCAAGACCTATTTTGTTTTGGAGACAAAGTCTCACTATGTAGCCCAGGCTGGCCTCAAACTCATGGCAATCCTCCTGCCTCAGACTTCCATGTGCTGGAATAACAGACATGTGCCCACATGTCCAGCAGTAGGCACAACCTGCTAATTACAAGATCCTAGAGCACTTGCATAGAATAATTCCCACTGTCCTGCACAGGGATTTCTCGCAAGAACTCCATCAGGTTTTCAGTAGGATGGCCTGGACCTGGCTGCAGCCCAAGACAGATGATCCCAGCACTGCTTCTCAGGACCCGGATGTAGAAGTTCTCATGGGTTTCCTGAGATATGGACAGTATAAAAGGACACAGAGGCCAAGGAGCTTTGGCTATGGTGGCTTTCCTCACAAGGGCCTGCCTTCATCCCCGTTTTTTTATCTTCCTTTTTTTCTCTTTTACTCTATCTATCAAAGCTCACTCCCCAAAGCCAGTTTCTCCCTCCCTCTTCACTTTCTTTTTTGTGAAAAGAGGCTGAGGGGGAGGTGATTTTTGTGACTCAAACCTGTCAAGCCTAAGTACCCCTTTGCTAAATAACCTCTTTACCAAGTTATTTAACTTCTGTATTCAGTATCCTTGTTGAGAAGATGAGAAAAACAGGTCCCACCTTGGAGGCTGTCATGTTGGTTAAGCAAGAAATTCTATGTAAAGGACTCAACACTGGCCCGGCAGGATGGCTCAGTGGTCTAAAGTGCTTGCTTAGGAAAGCTTAGGCTGCAGGGACCGAGGTTCAATCCCCGGCACCACATGCTGCGCCAGCCCTGCCCTCAGAGCAGGCTGAACCAGAGCCTGGGACATGGTAAGCACTGAGTAGTAGCAGCTGCTTCTGCCAGGCATGGTGGCACATGCCCTAATCCCAGCACTTGGGAGGCTGAGGCAGGAGGATCGCTGTGAGTTCCATACCAGTGTGGGCTATGAAGTAAGCTCAAGTCCAGCCTGAGCTGCATTGCAAGACCCTGTTTCAAAAAGACAAATAAATGAATAAAAATAACAGTGGTTATTATGACTGTTACTAAAATCCTGATGCAGTGTAGTACCAGGAAACACATCCTTTTCAGTGTATGTTTCCCACCAGAGTTTAATTTCACTGAACTCTAACTTACCTGAGTGTCCAGTGGCTAGCTAAGAACAGCGGCTGCCACAATGTCAGTTATTCATTACTTTATTTATTTATTTATTTATTCTTATGGCCAGCTCAACCTGCCCTGGGGGTGAGGCTAGTGTAGCATGTGAGGCTGGGGATTGAACCTTGGTCCCTGACACTGCCTAAGCATTCCTAAGCAGGTGCTTTAGACCACTGAGCCATCCTGCCAGTCCCCAAAGTACAAATTTATTTATTTATTTATTTATTTATTTATTTATTTATTTATTTATTTTAATGAAACCCTATTTATTTATTTATTAGATTTTTCTTTCATTCTTTTTTTTTTTTTTTTTGCAGGACCGGGGTTCAAACTCACAACCTTGCACTTGCCCAGCAGGCGCTTGTGCCTTGGAGCTATTATTTATTAGATTTTTGAGACAGGGTCTCACTATATAGTTTAGGCAGGACTTGAACTCCAAGGTTGGCTTTGAACTCATGAAGATCCCTTGCCTCAGGATTGTGAGTACTAGGACTACAGGCATGCAGCCCATTTCCAGCTGGAACCTTTATTTTTTTTATTGGCAGGACCAGGGTTTGAACTCATGAACTTGCACTTGCCAGGCAGGCACTTGTGCCACAGAACTATCTCCCTGGCCTTATTCATTACATGAATTTGTGTTAATCCCCTCCCTTTTTTTTTTTTTTTTTTTTTTTTTTTTTTTTTTTTTTCTGGTGATACCAGGGATTGAACTCAGGACCTTGCCCTTACTGGGCAAGTATTTATTCTACTGAGCTATCTCCCTGGCCCTGAAACAGGGTCTTGCTATGTAGTTCAGGATGGCCTTAAATGCACTATGTAGCCCAGGCTGGCCTCCAACTCCCAGCGATCCTCTTGCTTCAGTCTCCCGTGTGCCGGGATGATAGGTGTGACCACAATGCCTGGCAGACACCTCCTCATCATTTTATAGAACTAAGGAATAAAACCCAAGGCCTCACACATGCTAGGCAAATGGGCTACCACTGAGCTTCATATCCCCTCTTTATTTTAAGACATCTCAATAAATTGCTCAGATGGAACTCAAATTTGTAATTCTTCTGCTTCAGCCTGCCAGGGGCTGGGGAGAGAGCTCAGTCGAATAAGTGTTTGCCTGGCATATGCAAGGGTCTGAGTTTGGTCCCCAGTTCCAGAAAAAAAAAAAAAAAAAACTATACATGCTTCAGCCTCCTGGATAGCTAGAATTACAGGTATATAGCTCCTGGGGTCCACCTAGACTTAGAGAAGTCTTCTATAGCAAACTGTAATTTTTAAAAATTTATTTGGAGCCAGGCATGGTGGTGCACGCCTGTAATCCCAGCACTCGGGAGGCTGAGGCAGGAGGATCAGTGAGAGTTCGAGACCAGCCTGGGCTACAAAACTGAGCTCAAGGCCAGCCTGAACTGTACAGCAAGATCCTGTCTCAAAAAGACAAAAAAAAAAAAAAAGAAAAAGAAAAGAAAGAAAGAAAGCACTGTTAGCTCAGTATGGTACAAGCCTATTATCCCCACATTTGGGAAGCTGAAGCAAAAGGATTGCCTTGGATTCACAAGACAGCCTGGATTGCACAGTGAGACATTGTCGCAAAAGGAAGAGGAGGAGGAAGAGGAGGAAAAGAAGAGGAGGAAAAGGAAGAGGAGGAAAGGAAGAAAGAGAAGGAAAAAGGGAAAGGAGGAGGAAGAAGAGGAAGAGGAAAAGGAAGAGAAAAAAGAGGAGGAGGAAAAGAAGAAGAAAGGACTGCATTGTTAGCTGGACATGGTCATATCTGCCAGTAACCTCAGCTAGTCAGAAGGCTGAGGCAAGAAGACTGCAAATTTAAGGCCAGCCTGGGAAATTTACCAAAATCCTACCTCAAAATAAAAAAGGTTGGAGATGTAGCACAGTGGCAGGGCATTTGACTAGCTGGAGAGTTCCAATCCCCAGCACTTACCTCTCCCCTCCAAAAAGGAAAAAATGCCAGGGTGTGGCTGGCAGGGCAGGCCAGAGATCCCACACTTAGGAGGAGCTCAAATTCAAGATCACAGCAGGCTACAGATGGCCAGCCTGGACTATGTATTGAAACTTATATTTAAACACACTTCACAAACAAACGGGCTTTCTTTAAAAAGAAACAACCAGGCTCTTTCCTATCTTGCAAGATGGCAGACAAAAAAACTGAGAAGCCAGACACTAAAGAGAAAAACTCGAGGCCAAGAAGTCTGCTGCAGCTGGGCATGGTGGTGCACACCTGTAATCCCAGCACTTGGGAGGCTGAGGCAGGAGGATCAGTGCAAGTTCGAGACCAGCCTGGGCTACAAAAGTGAGCTCAAGGCCAGCCTGAACTGCATAGTGAGACCCTGTCTCAAAAAGGCAAAAAAAAAAAAAAAAGAAGTCTGCTGCCAGTGGCACTGGTAAAAAGGGTAAGATGAGAAAGGCAACATCAGAGGCAGGGCAGGCCCACTGCTGCTGAAATCCTGCCCTGGTTAGAGGAATTGGTAGATACCCCCCATCTGCTATGTATTCCAGAAGGGCTTTGTATAAGAGAAAGTACACAGCTGTTAAACCAAAGATTGAGAAGAAAAAGGAGAAAATTCTTGCTATGACCACAAAACCAGTCGGTAGGGACAAGAACAGAGGTACCCGGGTGGTTAAGCTTCAGAAAATGCCTAGATACTCCCCTACTGAAGATGTGCCCCAAAAGCTCTTGAGCCATGGCAAGAAACCCTTCAGTCAGCATGTGAGGAAACTTTCAGCTAGCATCACTTGCAGCCCAGTGATCACCCTCATAATCTGGACAAGGAGATTATGGGACCTCAGAGAAAAGAGATAAATGAAATATAGTGTGTCTAAGGAGAGTCACCTAGAGAAAAAAACATTCTTTCAGGCTTTCACAGAAAGCAAGCTGGTCAAGCAACGGCCGTGACTCGTCCCAGAGGCTGACAGTGACAACAGTTCTACAAAGCACTGTACATGGTTCCAAAGTTAATCCTGAGGGGATTTGACCTTGAAAGATACAAAAGATGAATGTTTTGTTATACAGGTCTTCCTTTAACTTGCCCTTGATCACCCAGCAGAAAAGCTTAATTACGAGGTATAAAATGCAGAGCTAGATTAGTATGATGAGCTGTAAGAGGCTTAAATCAACAGCCTCCAACATTGCCAGTTTCACTGGTAACCCAATGCAATTATGGAACATTGGACTATGAATATAACTACCCCCTCTCAATTCAAAGAGAATTTTTTCTTTTTTTCTTTCCTTACCAATATCAATTAGAAAACTTATCATGTCTACACCCTGTACTCTGTATAACTATTATGAGGATAACAATATGCAATGTATCAATTATTGCGAATGTACTACTAATGTTTTTGTTTTGTTTGTCTCCTTGAGACAGGGTCTCACTATGCAGTTCAGGCTGGCCTTGAGCTCTTTAGTAGTCCAGGCTGGTCTCGAACTTGCACTGGTTCTCCTGCCTCAGCCTCCCAAGTGCTGGGATTACAGACATGCGCCACCATGCCTGGCCTTATTAATGTGGTTTGAAACTATCGGGGGCCTGGCGGGATGGCTCAGTGGTCTAAAGTGCCTGCTTTGGAAAGTTTGGGCGGCTGCAGGGACTGCGGTTCGATCCCCGGCACCACATGCTGTGCCAGCCCTGCCCTCAGGGCGGGCTGAGCCGGCCATAAAAATGAGTGAATAAGCCGGGTGTGGTGGCTCACGCCTGTAATCCCAGCACTTGGGAGGCTGAGGCAGGAGGATTGTTGTGAGTTCGAGACCAGCCTGGGCTACAAAAGTGAGCTCAAAGCCAGCCTGAACTGCACAGTGAGACCCTGTCTCAAAAAAAAAAGAGTGAATAAACAAATAAAGGCTCTAGTCGGGCGTGGTGGCGCACGCCTGTAATCCCAGCACTCAGGAGGCTGAGGCAGGAGGATTGGTGGGAGTTCGAGACCAGCCTGGGCTACAAAAGTGAGCTCAAGGCCAGCCTCAACTGCATAGCAAGACCCTGTCTCAAAAATACAAAAAAAATAAATAAATAAATAAAATAAAATAAAATAAAAATAAAGGCTCTGAAACATGAAAAAAAATTTAAAAAAAGAAACTATCATATTGTTATTTCTTATTAAAAGTAATAAAAAATAAATAAAAATAAAAACAAATTAAGGAATGATCATAAAAATAAATAAACAAACAAACTGCCTGCAAGCAGGCCCAGGGGCCTGAGGTTCAATCCTCGGGTCTGTCATGCTAGCCTACCCACCCACTGAGATGGCAATTGAGACTGGGTATGGTGGCACATGCCTGTAATTTCAGCTCTTTTTTTGTTTTGTGTGGCGGTGGGGGGGGGGGAGACTGGGGCTTGAACTCACGACCTTGCATTTGCCAGGCAGGCACTTGTGCCACAGAGCTATCTGCCCAGCTTCCCCTCCAGCTCTTTTTTTTTTTTTTTGTCTTTTTGAGACAGGGTCTCGCTATGCAGTTGAGGCTGGTCCTGCGCTCACTTTTGTAGCCCAGGCTGGTCTTGAACTCGCGCTGATCCTCCTGCCTCAGCCTCCCAAGTGCTGGGATTACAGGCGTGAGCCACCACGCCCGGCTCCCTCCAGCTCTTGAGAGGCTGTAAATAGACAGATCACTACGAGTCTGGTCTAATAGTGAGACCACAAACACCCTGTAGACCCTTCCCTAAAAATTACCCCCCCAAAAAAAGAAACACAGAAGCTGTGGAAACCCAGACACCAGAAGGGTGAGATCTTCGACACCAAGAAAGAGAGATACCAGATTTCGGAGCAATGCAAAGTGGATCAGAAAGCAATGGAGGGACTGGGGAGATAGCTCCGAGGCACAAGTGCCTGCTGGGCAAGTGCAAGGTCATGAGTTCGAACCCTTGTACCACACACACACACACACACACACACACACACACACACACAAAAGAAAGCAATGGACTCACATATTTTAGCAAAAATCTAAGCTGTTCCTCAGCTCCCAGGCTACTTGTGATACACTTTTGCTCTGACAAATGGAATTTATCCTCATAAATTAGTGTTCTAAATCTCTTACTAAGAACCTAATTAGCCGGGCATGGTGTCGCACGCCTGTAATCCTAGCACTTGGGAGGCTGAGGCAGGAGGATTGGTGCGAGTTCGAGACCAGCCTGGGCTACAAAAGTGAGCTCAGGACCAGCCTCAACTGCATAGCGAGACCCTGTCTCAAAAAGACAAAAAAAAAAAAAAAAAAGACCTGAGGCTGGGTCAGCCTAGGGTGCTCCCTGCAGCAGGGCAACTCCTCAGCGCTGTGTAGCTGCCCTCCCCTAGTGGGGCCTCCTGCCAAGGCTCCTGTTGTCTGTCTGCCCCTGGAACAACTCACGGGCAGCCTCTGCCCTGTCCTGTCAACATTTTGATCCACCCAATTGCATGAGGCCCGTGGCTCCCTGTCCTTAGCAGCCACCACTCGATGTCCTATTCAAGTCCACACTCCTTGCTTTTCACTTTTCTTTCGCCCTTTTCTGTTTGTCTCCACAGCTCTGTGCACCTTCTCCCACTGCTGTCTGCCGCTAGCCTGGACCTAGTTCTCTCCCTGTCTCTGTTTGCCTCAGGTCTGTCTGTCTCTCTCTCTCTCTCTCTCTCTCTCTCTCTCTGTCTCTCTGTCTGTCTCTCTGTCTCTCTCTCTTTCAGTTTAGGTTTTGAGTTGTTAATTGGTTGGTTGGTTGGCTGGTTGGTTGAGACAGGGTGTCACTATGTAGTTCAGGCTGACCTTGAACTCACGTATGTAGCCCAGGCTGGCCTCAAACTCATGGTGATCTTCCTGTGTCAGCTTTCTGAGTGCTAGGACTTCAGGCACCCACTACCACAGCCCAGCTGATGCTAACATTTCAGTAGATGGCCTGAAGCAGGTTATCCTCTACAACACAGGTGGGTTGTGTCCAATCAGGTGAAGGCCAGGAGAGAATGAAGACTGACCTCCCCCAAGAAAGGAGGAATTTTGCCAGCTGACTGCCTCCTTCCTGAGCCTCCAGCCCCCCAGCCTCCCCTTGCAGCTTTTGAACCCCCAAAGGTTTACAGCCCTATGAGCCAGTCCCTTAAAATAAACCTCTCTACATGCACACACACCCTGCTGGATCCCTTTCTGAGGAGCACCCCAAGGCCAGCCCCACGTCCAGCAGGGCTGTCCCCGTCCAACACAGCCTTCCCCAGGGCTCTTCAGAGCAGCTCCCATCCCCCACCACAACTATTTCAAACTCTCGACCTTTTTGGCCTCTAACTATGACTTTGCAGGAAAGTATGCCTCCCAGACCTGCTACTCCTGCCCAACCCCCCAAAAGCATAGCTCTTTCAGTGTTATTGCCTCACTCTTTCTGCCTCAGGGAGGTGCACCCCTGCAGTCAGATACCTTCCCATTCTTGACCAGAACCTCTTTTTTCTCATCAGTTTTACCCAGCTTGCCAGCTGATGATGCACAGCTGTAACCCCAGTGCTTGGGAGGCTGAGGCAGGAGGGTCACTTTGAATTTGAGGCCAGCCTGGGCTACACAGTGAAACCTCATGTCAAACAAAAGGACCTCGCTCTTGGGAGGCTGTAAATAGGCGGATCCCTACAAGCCTGATCTAGTAGTGAGAGACCCTTCCCATGATTCTCTTTTTTTGTTTGTTTTTGGTGGTACCACGGATTGAACTCAGGACCTTGCACTTGCCAGGCAAGCATTTAGAAAGATCCGTCCCTAAAAAAAAGGACCAGCCAAGTAGCTCAGAGGAGTGAAGTGCCTCAAGCAGGTGCAGGTACCAGGGGTTTAATCCTGGAGTGCACTGAGATGGCAACTGAGATTGGGCATGGTGGCACACACCTGTAATCCCAGCTCTCTGCTAAAGCAGGAGAATCACCAGGAGTTTGAGGCCAGCCTGGACTTCATAACTGAGTTCGAGGCCAGACTACACTACATAAGGAAATCATGTATCAAACAAAATCAAGTGTGTGTGTGTGTGTGTGTGTGTGTGTGTGTGCATGTGCGCATGTGCGTGCACGTATGTATGCTATCATACCCACCCAGCTCAGCTCCTTCTGGTTTTCCTAATTTTCTTCCCTTCTTTTAAATTTTTTAAAATTTCTTTTGGTTTTTCTAGACAGGATCTTGCTATCTAGCTATATAGTTCAGGCTGGGCTTGAACACACTATGTGGTTCAACCTGTTCTTAAGTTTGTGACATTCTGCCTGCTTCAGCCTCCCTAGTGCCAGAACTCCTGATGTGTGCCACCAAGCCTGCCTTCTGTCAGGATTTGAACCATGGTCCCCCCCTCTGTTCCACTCTGGGCTCCAGCCTCATTCCCTGGCTCATGCCTGTGTCCTCCTGGATGTGTGTGGAGGCGCCTGTGTTAGTTCCTATCATTGTGCTGCACCTTAGCACTGTAATCCTTCGTTCTTTTTTATTATGGCCGGCTCAACCTGCCCTGGGGTGGTGCTGGCGCAGCATGTGGGGCCAGGATCAAACCATAGTCCCTGAGGTTGCCTAAGCTTGCCTAAGCAGGCGCTTTTTTTTGTTTTGTTTTGTTTTGTTTTGTTTTTTTTGTCTTTTTGAGACAGGGTCTCAGTATGCAGTTCAGGCTGGCCTTGAGCTCACTTTTGTAGCCAAGGCTGGTCTCGAACTCACACTGATCCTCCTGCCTCAGCCTCCCAAGTGCTGGGATTACAGGCGTGCGCCACCACGCCCGGCTTTAAGCAGGCGCTTTAAACCACTGAGCCATCTCACCAGCCCTGTAATCCTTCTTAGGGGCTGGAGTCCAGAAGGGGCCGTACTTGGGTGGTTGCAGCTCACAGGATCTTGCAAAGCTGAGGTAGAAATATCACCCTGCTAGGGCAGGACCAGCTGCTAAACTTGCCCACACAGTTGCCTTGGACCACACAGGAGACCTCACCTCCTCCGGTGTCCTCTGGAGGGCGCCAGCAGGACGCTGGCTGCCTTCTCGGACTGGTCTCTAGGAGGAGCTTCCAGGACAATGCTTTCAAGCTACCCCCCCATCCCCCCAGGTTTCTCACTTTGGTTCCCAGGCTGGTCTTGAACTCCTGAGTCAAGTGATCCTCCTGCCTCAGCCTCCTGGGTAATGGCACTACAGGAGTCCACCCTCTTTTTTTTTTTTCATTTTTTCATTTTTTATTTTATTTTATTTGTTTCAGAACTTTTGTTTGTTTGTTTATTCATTTTTATGGCTGGCTCAGCCTGCCCTGAGGGCAGGGCTGGCGCAGCATGTGGTGCTGGGGGATTGAACAGTGGTCACTGCAGCCGCCTAAGCTTTCTTTTTTGTCTTTTTGAGACAGGGTCTCGATGTGCAGTTCAGGTGGCCTTGAGCTCACTTTTGTAGCCCAGGCTGGTCTCGAACTCATACCGATCCTCCTGCCTCAGCCTCCCGAGTGCTGGGATTACAGGTGTGCGCCACCACGCCCGGCCGCCTAAGCTTTCTTAAGCAGGCGCTTTAGACCACTGGGCCATCCTGCTGGGCCCCAGGAGTCCACCCTCTTGCTGGTCCAATTCTGCTGCATTCTGTCGGCATTGACACACTGGGGAAGGAAGCCGCACAGAGGTCACAAGCAGGAATCATCAGGGCCATCTTGTAGGGAGGCCACATAATACCTCGGACTTCACGTGAAGATCCACAGTGGAGCTCTCTTCATCCCACCCAACCCTTCAAATCTTTCTCAAGGGCTGGGGAGATAGCTCAGCAGCATAAGCACCAACCTGCCAAGCACAAGGTCCTGAGTTTGATCCCCAGTAGCAAAAAAAAAAAAAAAAAAAAAACCTCAAATCTTTTCCAATCTGTACATGTTGAGCACATTCTGCAGTCAGTCCCTGACTCCAGTCAACCTCTCCTTAACCTCCCTCTCCTTCTCTGCCAGTGCTTTCTTGTCTGGCCGCATGGCTGCTCTTTTCCCTTGGCTCACTCTGTTTCCCACCCAGTCTCCCTGCCTGGTGTCTCACCAGCTGTCAACCCACCCTCCACAGTTGCTAGAATGATCTTCACATAACTCTACCCCCAGTATCTGTGCTTCAGGGTCAAAGCCTGGGCATTTGATGCCAAGCCTCTGACAATCCAGCCAGGGGCTCACCAGCTCCATTCTTCAATGAATATCAAAGATCATCTTTGGTTCATTCTTCAAAAGTCAGCAGGTTGAAAGCAAGTTCTGGGCTGGGGAGATAACTCAGTGGCATAAGTACCTACCTGGCTCTGAGTTTGATCCCTGGTACTATGAAAAGCAGGCAAGCAGGAACTGTGTATCATCTCAGTACCTTAGCATTCAGTCTACTGCCCACTGAAGGAGCTGTTCAACAAATACTGGATGGGTGGATGGATGAATGGACAGACAAGTAGTTTCTGAACGCCTAGCCCTCATGGGATGTTTGGCATGCAGGAACAGCTGGTCTATCTCTCAGCTCCCTCCTCCCTCCTAGCAACTCAGCCCAGCATCTGCCTTTGCTTCAGACACTGCTGGAGAAGCAAAGCCCCAGTCATATCCAACCTCATGCCCTATCTGCTCTGTGCCCTTGGTACTGCCATTTACTCTCACTGTGCCTCTAGTCTTCATTTGCAATAAGGGTTAATAAAAAGGAGAAGATCTGGGCATAGTGGTGCACTCCAGTATGCCTAGCACACAAGAGGCTGAGGCAGGAGGATCACCATGAGTTCAAGGCCAGCCTGAACTATACAGGGAGACCCTGTCTCAAAACAAAAACTGCCTAACTAAATACTCCTAGCACTCTGAGAGAATGAGGCAGGAGGATCGAAAATTCAAGTCTACCTTTGACAACTTAGTAACTTAAGGAGACCCTGTCTCAAAAGAAAAAATGAGAAGGTCTGGGATGTACTTCCGTGCAAAGGATTTGGTTCCAGTTCCCAATATCGGTACTGCAGAAAAAGAAGAGAAGGGGAAGAAGAGACAGCAGGTATAGTGGCACATACCTGTAATCTCAGCACTCGGAAGGCTGAGGCAGGCAAATCATGAGTTCAAGCAGGAATGAAGAAAGGAAGAAGGGTCTGTTGAACACCCACATTTCATCCACCCTGAGTGAGGTTTCACTCTTTCTTGCTTTGGATCCCAGAGACAGGACCCACAATTTCCCACAGATTCACATCTGGTGAGTGCTGCTGACCTCTAAAGTCAGGTCCTTGCGCTGGGCGTGGTGGCTCACGCCTGTAATCCCAGCACTCGGGAGGCTGAGGCAGGAGGATCAGTGCGAGTTCAAGACCAGCCTGGGCTACAAAAGTGAGCTCAAGGCCAGCCTCAACTGCATAGCGAGACCCTGTCTCAAAAAGACAAAAAAAGGGGCTGGGGAGATAGCTCCGAGGCACAAGTGCCTGCTGGGCAAGTGCAAGGTCGTGAGTTCGAACCCTGGCCCCACCACCAAAAAAAAAAATAAATAAATAAAGACAAAAAAATAAAAAAAAATAAAGTCAGGTCCTCAGGATTCCCCTGTATACATGAAGAGCCTTGCACATAATCCTATAGATAGATCATGGCAGTAATCTTCAGAATTCTTTTTTTTTTTTTTAATATTATGGCAGGCTCAGCCCACCCTGAGTGTGGGGCTTGCACAGCATGTGGTGCCAGGGATTGAACCTAAGTCTTTGCAGTTGCCTAAGCAGGCACTTTAGACTGCTGAGCCATCTCCCGGCCCTAAACAAAGAATTTCAAGGTAAAAACTTGAGATTCAAAATGACCTAAAGATCTATAGCACCTCTGCCAGCAGAAGGATTGTCACCATCGGAGGTCTGCCAGCCTGTGGAGGGGACATGTTTGTCAGATGGCTGGGCAGCAATGGAGTGGTACCGTGGCATAAGAACTGTGGGTATAACAGACTTGGGTTCTGATGCCAGGTCTTTTGATGGTAAAGCTACTATAGCTCAAGAGAAAGAGGGGCATGGTCTAGAAAGAGGAGGTCTATTTTACAATGTAATTTTTTTTTTTTGTCTTTTTGAGAGAGGGTCTTGCTATGCAGTTGAGGCTGGCCTTCAGCTTACTTTTGTAGCCCAGGCTGGTCTCGAACTCGCACCAATCCTCCTGCC
This sequence comes from Myocastor coypus, assembly GCA_004027025.1. NCBI lineage: Eukaryota > Metazoa > Chordata > Mammalia > Rodentia > Myocastoridae > Myocastor > Myocastor coypus. Next base: position 3,514 of record PVJA010027587.1, on the reverse strand, counting down.
TCAGCCTCCTGAGTGCTGGGATTACAGGCATGAGCCACCACGCCCGGCTATTTTACAATGTAATTTTCTAGCCTGAATAAAATAGAGAAATTAGGGAAGCTCTTTGAAAGTAGAAACTTAGCTTGCTGTTACATCCCTGGTACCTAATACATTTCCAGAGATATTTCATGTTCACTAAATGTCTGTTGGCTGCACAGGAGGTTTGGAAGGAAGAAGGCAGAAGAGAGAACTTGAGTTTAGAGTCAGAAACCTATAGGGGGAAAGCTGAGAAGAAAGAAGTCCGGGAGAGAGCCTCCAGACAGGTAGCCCTGCTTCTCTTACTCTGAGCCACCAGTAAATCCTCCAGAGGAACAGGGTCCTGTGGCTTTAAATGACTTCAGCATTGTCAATGAATCTGCTTTGCTAAAAGAGTTATCCTCTTGCTCCTGTGATTGGCCTCCCCCTCCACTCAGCTCCCCAAACCCTTCTCTGGCTGCTGTGATGGGATAATTAGATGCGAGAGCTCAGCACAGATGATGCTCCAGTTGCTTAGCAACTAATGGTTTCCATGGAGATCGCAAAGCACAGCCTCCAGAGCAGCCAGTGAGCAGCTCGGCAGGGCAGGGAGAAGACGCAACTCTCTGCTCCTCCAGAAACCTGGGGAGGGTTGAGGTGGGGAAGGGGGGGGTTGGAGGGAAACAGGGAGGGCTTAAAGGCCCAGTCCTCATATCCCTTTAAATTCTGGTCAAAGATCTGCCTTTCCTTACTCCATTCTGTCTCATTCCTAATTTCAGACAGGGATAAGGGTTTAAGAGAGGATCCAATGAAACCTGCCCTGCAATAAACAATCTTTGCCTTTCTTGCTTCCTGGTTATGAGTGATATGGGAAGAGATATCTATAAGCCCAAGCATCCTGCTGATGGGTGATGGGATTTAAGGAGTCCCAGGAAGAGCCCCTCACCCTGGCGTTCTTCACCCTGGCGTTCCATACCACTTAGTCTCCTCTCCCAAGTTCCCCTTCGTATTGGAGAGAACCCCCTTCAGTTTGAAGAATGGGGGTAGGATCTTATCTAAAGGGACAAAAGCCAAGGGACAAGAGAAGTGGAATTCAGTTCCCCACCTGAAGGCAGAAAGGCAGCCTGTCGTAGCACAGTGGAGAGAAAACAGCCAGCCCTGACCTCCATCACTGGGGGGGGGAGGGTGGTGTCTGCACATGCGCAAGTGGCAAGGAGGCGCCTGTACTCAAACCCTCGGGCAGCTCCAGGTGTGGGCCTTTCAGGCCGGCTCCAACAGCATTACCTGAAAGATGGTTGGAAATGCAGAATTTCAGGCCTCAGCTCAGACCTGCTGAATCAGAATCTGCATTTTTTTTTTTAAATGTATTTGGCACAGGGTCTCGCTATGCAGCTCAAACTAGTAGTAATCCTCCAGTTTTCAGCCTCCCCAGCACTGGGATTGGGTGGTCAGCTCAGCGCACCTGGGGCAGGTCTCCCTAGCCCTTCAGAATCTACATGTTGGCCATTAAATAGCTCAGTGGGCTAAAGCGCCTGCTTAGACAAGCTTAGGCAAGTGCAGAGACCATGGTTAGGTTGGGCACCATATGCCACACCAGCCCTGCCTCCAGGGTGAGCTGAGCCGCCGACCTTTAAAAAAAAAAAAAAATCTACATGTTAACAAGGTTCCTGGTGATTCATACAGATTTGAGATGAAGTCTTTTTTTTTTTGTATTTTATGGAAGGGTCTACAGGGTGTTCAGGGTCTCACTCCTAGATTGGACTCATAGTGATCCACCTGTTTACAGCCTCTAAAGCTGGGATTACAGGCATAGGCCACAATGCACAATCTCAATTGCGGTCTCAGTATGCTCCAGGGGCGGGGCCAGCTAGCAGGCCTGGGGATGGAACCCTACTGAGCTATTTAGCCCACCTATAGATTTAACTTGGAGAAACTCTGACCACCCTCCACTTGGGCCTTGGGCCTAGAGTTCTATCTTTACTATCAGTGAGCACAGTGCTCCAGGCTTTGAGGCCCTCTCTCCCCTTGTACCCCCCACTTCTCCACTAGGGCGCTGGCCATTCTCCTGGGCTGGAATAGATCAGCTATTTGTGGAGCAACAAGACCTACAGCAGCACCCTCTGTAGAGCACAGGTCTCTCCAGTTTCTATGTCTACAAAGAGCCAGTCACACCCAGCGCTCGGTGTGCCACATGTTCCATGTGTGGGGCACACGGAGCCTCTGCCACATCCTGGAAGAGGGGACGGCAGGGAAATTGTGTCTTTTTCATTTTCTCTTACCTGGTGTTTATTATTCTTCTCTCAGTACTGGGAATTGAACCCAGGGCCTTGCACATGCTAAACACATTTTACCCTCAGCTCCATCCCCAGCCTTATTTCTCTTTTCTTTCTCCATCAGTTCCATGAACATTTGCTGGACTCAGCCAGTGTTCTCCATCTTCCTGGCCTCCCAGGTCCGCCTCCAGAGGGATCTGCAGGCCTGTGCTATCACCCCTACCTCTCTCAGAATGGCAGTACCTGGGTCTCAGTCTGAAACTTTTGACTGAGACCAAAATTTTTGGCTCTGCTGCCCACACCCTTCATTACCTACCAGTCTCTTTGTGTTCCCATTCTCAGGGGCCCAGCAGGATGACTCTCCTCTGGCTGCATCAGGGCAACTTCAGGACTCAGCAGCCGTGGGAAGGCCCCTATCACCTGGGGAGCAGCCCCCCACCAGGCCAGGCTCCAGACAGCCACATACACACAGGGACTGTGCCTCACCCATGAAGGCCCAGAAGAGGCTCTTACCCTGCCTCTCCACACCTAATCCTCCAGGACTAGGCAGTGCATCCCCCTTCCCGGCCTGAGGGCCAGCTCTCCATCCTGAAAAACCTGTCTGGGGCCCCGCCCTCAGGCTAAAGGACCCCAAGGGCAGGTTGGACAGGATTCCTCTCCAGCTCCTCCCACCCCCAGAACAAAATCACCAACCCCCAGGGCAGGGCCTCACTTGCCTCTGGAAGCCCCAGCCTTCTAGCACCTGTTCCTGTTCCAGCCCAGCCCAGAATGGCCTCCCCACTGCCCGTCCACACTTTGCCCTTGATGCTGATTCTGCTGGCTATCCTGGCCCCTGGAGCTACAGGTCTCTGCTGTCTCTAAGGAGAGTGGAGGGAGGTTGGAGGGGGGTTCAGAAGTGTAGATAGGGGTCTTGTGCCTTCCAGGGCTCTCAGAGGCTGTAGCTTGTTGAGGGCGGTGGCTGGGGGGCTGGGCAGTGACCAGGCATCAGACCCAGGAGGCAGAGAAAAGTGAGAAAGGTCGCAGGATGCAGGGAAGAGTGAGGCTGTGAGTATTGCCTGGCTCTGGGCGCCCAGATCCAGCTCTGGGGCAGCTTGGAGGAGTCGACATCTTCTGCAGTCCAAACCTGCCACCTGGTGGCCAGTGTTGCATGGTGCTGGCAGTTCTGCCCCTGGGGCTGCGGAAGAAAAGAGGAAATGGACCTTCCATCCTTAGCAAAGGCTGCAGGGAGGGGTTTGGCCAGATCTGAC
>PVJA010027586.1:0-28446 GCA_004027025.1 Myocastor coypus | reverse complement strand
TTCTTTCTTTCTTTCTTTTTTCTATGCAACATTAATAGGGAGGTGGGTCATGCCCACACACTGCACTCTATAGAATGATTGTGAGGACAATATGCAATATGTCAACTTTCAAAGAAAAAAAGGGGGAAAAGAAAAAAAAAAGTAATGTGGATTTAGAAAGGTTAATGTTTAGTTGTTTGATCAATCTTATATACCTATAGATATTAATCTAAACTGATCCGATGATGAAAATATGTAATATAACCATTGTTAAATTTAAACAATAAAAGAATTGAAAAAAAAATGAGACGTTCACAGGTGATATAGCTACTAAAGATACAGAGTTAGGAAGTGGAAAGACAGCAGATTGTTGCTTTTGTTAACTATGTGTTTTAAAATTGACTTTGGGTGTGTAAAAGACAAATAGAGAGGTAGATTGGTGTGGTTCAAGTCACCAACTTCCATGACTGAATCCCCTGACCTTTCCTTGTTTACACCTGTGACACTGCCGTGCCGGAGGCAACAAGTAGTGCTGGGCCTGTTTTCTTTCAACCTGCAGTCAGCACAGATCCTAACATCCCAAAGCACTGCCAGGGTTCCTGATATGCAAATGAAGACCCACTTTTTTTCAGATAACATCATTCTTCCATATTAAATTCTTCCTCTGTAGGAGGATCGACAAATGTTCTCTATTACCAACCTCAACTTCATGTACTTGCAGTGGAGGGAGCTGGTAGTCAGGGTGGGAAGGAATAGAAGGCAATGTTCCCTTGAATGGCAAGCTTGGTGGTGCCTTCTATAAAAGTCTTGACAAGTCACCTGCCGCCATCTTGGTAAGAGTCCTGAATATAGTCTAGATGTGAAAGAATAAATCTCTTCATCAAATCAAGCCTGGGCATCAAGACTAGTATCAGACTGCACCTCTTGGTATTCAAAAGGGGAAAGGCAGGGGCCTGGCGGGATGGCTCAGTGGTCTAAAGCGCCTGCTTAGGAAAGCTTGGGTGACTGCAGGGATCGCGGTTCAACCCCTGGCACCACATGCTGCGCCAGCCCTGCCCTGAGGGCAGGCTGAGCCGGCCATAAAAATAAATAAATAAACAAACAAAAGTACTGAAACATGAAAAAAAAAAATAAAATAATTTTTTTTTTTAAAAAGGAGAAAAGGCAGAAGGATAACAGACATCAAGAGCTCATTTAATCAGAAGAGGCAACTGACAACATTGAGAAAAACCAGCCATGTGTACCAGATGCACATAGGAGGCCCTGTCCTGGAGAAGTGCCCCAGGCTTTGCCTGGAGGAGAAATCTTCTTATTACCCAGCTGAGGGTGCATCTGAGCCACGTTCGTTTTTCTTGGAACTTCACTCAATAATGATCTCTTTAGGATGAACTTAGCAAGGATTCTGGAGAGGGATTTTTCTTGGTCTTGGTTGCATTTTTCCATATGATAATCTGCAGGCTTCTGGGAGCTCATAATGCCGAAAGACATAGAATTTTTAGTCAGTTTAGTCAGTTTAAAAGTCAGCATGTGGATTCCTGGGCTGAAAAATAAAGTTTGATGATTTAAATGGGATCACATTTTATAGACACTTAGAATGTTTGGAGCTACGTTGTACTGCTGAGATTTTCCAGCCCTTTTGGTCCTACCTTCTTCTGAACTTTGACAATTCATTTCCCCAGTTTTACTCAGCACCAGGTGCACATACAGAGCCTCACTTTTTTTTTTTTTTTTTGTGGGACCAGGGTTCAAACTCACGACCTTGCACTTGCCCAGCAGACACTTGTGCCTCAGAGCTATCTCCCCAGCCCCAGAGCCTCACTTTTGCCTCTGCATGCAATTTGAAAGTGACAGGAGGGTGAGGCTCTGAGTGGGGTCCTTGTTTCTGTGCTACCTAGGCATCTGACTGTCAGGGACAGGTTGTTTTCAAGGTGGACGGCCAAGAACAGTGGTAGCAGCACTGAGGGAGGACAATGACAGGACAGTGGCATGGCTTTGGACATCAGTCCAGATCTCAGATTCTGGCCTCAGCTCTGCCAGTAGTTCAGGAGCAGAATGTGTTCCAGTGAAAAGGCTTTTCCCTGCCTTGGTCACTAAGCTCAGGTCCCATGGCTGTAGCCAGAAATGCAGTGCTTTGTGCAGAGCAGAAGAGGCAGAAAGCTGCTGGGACACACATAGTCACACAGGACACATGTCCAGGAGACAAGCAGCTAGTGCACACGCTGATGTGCATATCTACTCTGTGCAGAACCCTTACTCAATTATTGGGGAAATGAGTCTCATTTGGATTTGGATGATATTTCAGTGCTAGTGTTAAAGACAAGACTCCAAAGGTTTGGTGTACTGACATTTTAGTTGACTTTGAGTGCTTAACTTTTTTTTTTTTTTTAACTTTTCTTTTTTTGTGTGTGTTTTAATATTTATTTACTTTTATTTTTATTTTTTAAATGTTTTTTTTTAATTTTTCATTTATTTATTTATTTATTTTTTCTTGTTTCAGAACCTTTGTTTGTTTATTCACTTCATTTTTATGTCCGGCTCAGCCCGCCCCGAGGGCAGGGCTGGCACAGCATGTGGTGCCGGGGATCGAACCGTGGTCCCTGAAGCCGCCCAAGCTTTCCCAAGCAGGCACTTTAGACCACTGAGCCATCCCGCTGGGCCCTTACTTTTATTTTTTATTACTTTTAATAAGAGATAAGATAGTTTCAGTGTAGGACAGCCACAATAATTGACACAATGCATATTGTTGTCTTCATAATAGGTGTTCAGAGTACAAGATGCAGACATGGTAACTTTCATAAACACTATTGATACAAATGTTTCTTCTCATTGAACTAAGAGAAAGTAGTTGTATACATAAAGCAATATTCCATAATAGTAGAGAGTTATCAGAACTGGCAATATTGGAAGCTGTTGATCTGAGCCTTTTGTAGCTCAGCATACTAATCTGGCTTTACTTTTTATGCCTCATGTTTAAACATTTCTGTTGGGTGGTTAAGTCCAAGTTAAAGCAAGACCTATATAACAAAACATGTAATTTTTTGTATCTGACAAGGTCAGTCAAATCCCCTCAGGATTTCTGTGAAAGCCTGAGAGAATATTTTCTCTCTAGGTGACTCTCCTTAGGTACACTATATATCTTCAATCCCTTTTCCCTGAGGCCCCATAATCGCCTTGAACAGAAAGTTTAGGACACCACTGAGTTATAGGATGTTACAGTACAGGTTCTCTTATGTCCTGAGTCCTCACTGACCTTGAAGGGCTAGGGCCAAAATATTGACTATCCTTTTAGCCCTTCTTTTTCTCTAATTTTTGGTCTGGAAACTTAAGTTGCTAACCCTCCAGTAGAGAAGCTTAGTGATACTATTAACTCTATTACTTAGGTACTTGAGCTTATCATCACTGTCTTTCTAAACATAAATGCCTTAGACTTAACATGGAATTGGTATTTTCCATCAATCACTGATATTCCAATAAATCCTTATAAAATGTGATTAAAAAACTGTTATACTTTTTTACACAGAAATTTAGAAAACTAAGTATATGCAAATCAACCCTATGACATTTTTCCTTCTCGTTTTCTCATTAATTACATTTACAATAATGAAATTACACCAGAAGCAGCACACATTTAGAAGACCAGAATGACAAGCATTCCAAGCATGATTTAGTCTTACACGTTACTATTCTTAGTGTCAAAAACCTGTTGGAGATTCTTAGGACCACTGTCTAATTCACCCTGTGTATATAAGTGCATGGTTTTTCCCCTGCCAAGTTTTCCAACTTTTCTTCTTGCTGTCTCTTTGTTGTTTAATCCTTAAGTTTTTTATTTCCATTCAGTTGTATTACACCTTTCTCTTTTTTATTTCTTCTTTTGTGTTCGTACACTAGGAAGACTATATGATATTTACATATGTAGGTCTTGTTTATTTCACTTATGAGTATATATTCAAGATACATCCACTTCTATGTGAAGTCTTCTAGTTTATCATTCTTTATAGGTGAGTAATATTCCATTGTATGAAAATACCACATCTTTTTCAAGCAATCTTCAGATGATGGGCATTTTGGTTGTTTCCAAGATTTGGCTATCACAAATTGTGCTGCTATGAACATAGGTGGACAAACATCACTATGATATGATGTTTTCAGTTTTTCTGGAAAAATTCCCAGTAGGGGCATAGCTGGATTGAATGGGATTTCCAGCTGTAGTTTTTTAAAGGAGTCTCCACACTCCTTTCTGTAATGGTTGCACCATTATGTCTGCATTTCCACCAGCAGTGGAGAAATGTTCCTTTTTCCCCACAGCCTTTCCAACATTTGTTGTTGGTTGATTTCTTTATGGTAGCCATTTTTTCTGGGATGAGATGGTATGTAAGTGTTGTTTTAATTTACATTTCATGGATGGCTAGCGATGTGGAGCATTTCTTCATGTATTTATAGGCTTGTCGTATTTCTTCCTCTGAGAAGTGTGTGTTTATCTCAGATGATCATTTCTGTATTGGGTCTTTGAATTTTGGGACACTAATGTTTTTTAGTTCTTTATAAATTCTAGATAGAAGATCTTTGCCTGAATACTTATTAGTTAAATTTTTTTTTTCAAAATTTGTGGGTCATCTTTTCACTCTGTTGGTAATTTCTTTTGACGTGCAAAAACTCAGCAAGAGAAGGTCCCAGCTGTTGATTCTTTCAAGCCTTACATGTACATTTTGATTTTTGTCCATGAACTCTTTGCTTACCCCAATGTCTTCAAGATTTCCTCCTACTTTCTCTTCCAGAAGACTTAGTGTTTCTGTTTTAATATTTAGATCTTTAATCCATTTCGAATTTAGTTTAGTGCATGGTGATAGATTTGGGTATAGCTGTAGTTTTCTACATGTAAAGAGCCAGTTTTTCCAGCACCATTTGTTAAAGAGGCTATCTTTCTTCCAATAAGCATGTTTGGCCCCTTTCTCAAAGATAAGGTGGCTGAGTGTGTTTGTATTTGCTTCTGCATCTTCTGATCTATTCCACTGATCCTCAGGTCCTTTTTTTTTTTTTTTTTTTTTTTTTTTTTTTTTTTTTTTTTTTTTTTTTTTTTTTTTTTTTTTTTTTTTTTTTTTTTTTTTTTTTTTTTTTTTTTTTTTTTTTTTTTTTTTTTTTTTTTTTTTTTGTCAATGCCATGTTGATTTTACCACTGTGGCTTTGTACTATAATTTCAAGACAGGAATTGTAATGCCTCCTGCCTTATCTTTGCTATCTAGGATTGTCCTTGCTATTTGAGGTCCTTTCTGGTTCCAAATGAATTTTAGGAATGACTTCTCCGGATCTGTGAGGTATGTTGATGGTATTTTGATAGGGATTGCATTAAATCTGTATAACAATTTAGGAGATGTGGCCATCTTCACAATGTTAGTTCTTCCTATCCAGGAGCAGGGAATATCTTTCCATTTTCCGAAATCCTCTATGACCTCTTTTTTCAAAGTACTGTAGTTTTCATTGAAAAGATCTTCTATTTCTTTAGTTGAACTAATTCCTAAGAATTTCATTTTCCGTTGTGCTATTGTAAAAGGTATTGTTTCTCTAATTTCCCTCTCCGTGTGTTTGTTATCTGAATAGAAGAATGTTATTGACTTTTGAGTATTAATTTTGTACCCTGCTATGCTACCGAATTTGCATATTAATTCTAGTACCTTCTTGGTGGAGTGTTTTGGGTCTTTGAAGTAGAGTATCATTTTTTTTTTTTTTTTGAGACAGGGTCTTGCTATGCAGTTGAGGCTGGCCTTGAGCTCACTTTTGTAGCCCAGGCTGGTCTCGAACTCACACCAATCCTCCTGCCTCAGCCTCCCGAGTGCTGGGATTACAGGCGTGAGCCACCACGCCCAGCTTAGAGTATCATGTTGTCTGCAAATAATTATAGGTTAACTTCTTCTTTTCCTATGCTTATTCCTTTGACTTCTCTTTCTTGCCTAATGGCTGTAGCTAATGATTCCAGAACTATATTGAATAGGAGTGCTGATAGAGAACATTCTTATCTTGTACCAGATCTGAGAGTAAAACACTTCAGTTTTTCCCCTTTTAGAATTATGTTAGTTGTTGGATTGTCATAGATGTCTTTTATTAGACTGAGGTAGAAGCCATCTATTCCAACTGACTGTAGGACTTTGAACATGAATGAGTGTTGAACTTTGTCAAAATCCTTTTCTGCACCAATTGAGATGATTATGTGGTTTTTGGATTTGGCTCTATTGATATGGTATATTATGTTTATAGATTTGTGTATATTGAACTATCCTTGCATCCCTGGAATGAATCATACCTGGTCATAGTGTATTATGTTCTTAATGATTTGCTGTATTCAATTTTGAGGGTTTTATTGAGGATTTTTGTATATATGTTCATGAGACAGATTGACCTGTACTTCTTTTTTGGTTGTGTCCTTCTCTGGTTTGGGTATCAATGTTATACTTGCTTCCAGGAATGATTTTGGGAGGATCATTTCCTTTTGAATTTTATCAAAGACTTTGAGGAGTATTGGGATTACATCTTCTGTAAATTTCTTGTAGAATTCAGCAGTGAATCCATCAGGACCTGGGCTGTTCTTTGTTGATAGGTTTTTTATTACATTTTGTATTTCATGGGCTGTTGTTATTGGGTTGTTGAGCATTCTTACATCCTCTTGATTCAGTTTTGGTAATTTGTACCTTTCTAGTAATCTGTCCATTTCATCTGTGTTTTCAATTCTGTGAGAGTAAAGATTCTCAAAATAGCAATGAATGACCTTCTGAATCTACGCTGGTCTGTGGTAATTTTGTCTCTTTCATTCCTTATTGCTTGAATTTGAGGTTTTCTTTTTCCTCTTTTTGATAAAGTTAGCTAGGGCCTTATCAAGTTTATTTAATTTTTCAAAGAATCTGTTTTTTGATTCATTAATTCATTGTATTGTTTTCTTCATCTTGGTTGAATTAATTTCGGCTTTAATCTTTATAATTTCCTTCCATCTTTGGGCTTTGGGTTAGGTTTGCTCTTTGTTTTCTAGATGATCGAGGTGCCACATTAGAGTATTTGTCTGTTCCCATTTGGCTTTCTTATTATGTGTGTTCAGAGCTATAAATTTCCCTCTAAGGACTGCTTTCATTGCATCCCATAAATTCCAATAAGTTATGTTTGCATTTTCATTAAATTGTAGATGTTGTTTAAATTCATCAGTAACCCATTGGTTGCTGAGGAGAATGTTGCTTAATTCCCATGTGTTTATGCAGTTCTTGTGGTTTCTTTTATCATTTATTTACAGTTTCATTGCACTGTGGTCAGATAATATACATGTGATAATTTCTGTTTACTTGCACATACGTAAGCACAGCCTATGGACTAGTATGTGGTCTATTTTAGAAAATGTCTCATGTGCATTGAAAAAAATGTGTATTTCAGAAGTGGCTGAATACTTGGAACCCTTGTTATATGTCTACTAAGTGTAGTTGTTCCAAGTACCGGTTCAATTCTATTACTTCTTTACTAATTTTTGTCCGCTTGGCCTATCTTTTTGGGATAAGGGGCTGATAAGGTCTCCTACTAGGATTGTTGTTTGGATATTAGAGTTTTCATGTCCATTAATATTCGTCTTATATTGCTGAGTGTTCCCATGTTGAGTGGATGCATATTTATGAATGTTATCTCTTCCTCTAGAATTTTTCCCCTATCCAGTATGTAGTGACCTTCTTCTCTCTCTCTCTCTCTCTTTTTCTCGCGCGCGCGCGCACACGCGCTTTTTCTTGCAGGACAAAGGATCAAACTCACGACTTTGCACTTGCCAGGCAGGCACTTGTTCCACAGAGCTATCTTTCCAGCCCCTTCTTTATCTCATTTGATCATTCTTGGTTTGAAATTGAGACTCTCTCTGAGAGTAGGATCGCTACCTCTGCTTTTTTCTGAGGTTCTGGGGCATGTAGTATTGTTTCCCATCCTTTGACTTTCAGCCTATGAATTTCTTTATGAGTTAAGTGTATTTCTTGTATACAGCATATTGTTGGGCTTTCCTTCCTACTACACTGTGCCAGTCTATTTCTTTTAGTTGGTGAATTGAGACCATTCACCTTGATGGTTATAATTGAGATGTATTGACTTATGCTTGCCTTGTTGTTTACCTGCTATTGGTTACTCTTTTATCGCCTGTGTTTAATTGTCTGCCCTGTTGGGTGGATTCTTTCCATTCTCATTTGTGGAGTTCTGGTCACTTTGATCCCTCTCTAGAATATCTTTTAGTAGTCTGTATAGAGTTGGCTTCATCATCATGAAATTCTATAGCTGTTCTTTATCATGGAAGTATTTTACTTCTCCATCAAACTTGAAAGAGAGCTTTGCAGGTTATAGCAGTCTGGGCTAGAATTTTTTTCATAAAAGATTTGAAAAATTCTACTCCATGCTCTTCTTGACTTCATGGTTTGGGAAGAGAAATCTGCCATTATTCTGATGGGTTTTCCTTTAAAAGTGATCTATTTCTTTTCTCTAGCAGCTTTTAGTATGTTATTCTTCAGCTGGATTTCTGGGATCTTGACTATTATATGTCTGGGTGTGTTTTTAATTGGGTTGATTTTATTTGGAGTTCTATATGCTTCAGTCACTTAACTGCCATATTGTTTCCCCATATTTGGGAAGTTTTCTGCTAATAGTTCTGCACATATTCTTTTTATGTCATTTGTGTTAACTCCCTTCTTTCTCACTGATGCCAACTAATCTTTCATCTTTGCATCATCTTGTAGACATTGCATGATTTTTTTCCTGCATCCTAAAGAGATCTTTTCTTACCTTTTCACTAGCTGCAGCAGTGTCTTGAAGATCTGAACCTCTATTTTCACTTTCATTCAAATGGCATTGCTAGCTTGTCACTGAGGTTTTAAGTTCCTGTATATCTCTTTGGGTCTGCTTCATGTGATCTATTTCTTTCCTATATTGCTCATTCAAGGAGCCCAAAGTTTTTCTAATCCATCAAATTTTTATCAGTGCCTTCTTCAGAAGCAGTTATTAATTCTTTCATTATGGTTATCCTTTATTTTTGTTACTTCAGAAGTTATTTCTGATCTGATTTCCTCTCTACCATTCTACAGTTGTCTCTTTACATTAGGTGCCATTAATTCAGAGAGTTCTTTTGTTTTACTTCAGAGATTATTTCTGATTTGATATTCTCTATACCTATTTCCAGTTGTTTCTTTACTTCAGATTCTATTAATTCAGAGATTTCTTTTTTTGATTTGGAGATTTTCCCTGATCTGATTTCCTCTATACCTACCTGCAGATGTTTCTTTACTTCAGATGCTAATTCAAAGATTTCTTTTATTTTTTCTTCAGAGATTATTTCTGATCTGATTTCCTCTATACCTTTCTGCAGTTGTTTCTTTACTTCAGACACTATTAATTCAGAGATTTCAGCTGTGTAATTCCCATTTTCTTCTATGTTAGCGTTTCCTGCATTTTTTTTGGAGTGGGTTCAGGTCCTGAGATTGCATTTTGTTCCTTCTCATTGTCATTGTGTAGAGTACTGTCCTCTGACCTTTGGTGCAGAGCTTGGTGCAATTATACCTTCAGTATAATTCTAATCCAAAAGAGATTTTATGGTTAAGGCAGTTATACTTTTCTTTTTACAGAACTACGGTTAGGAACATTAATAGTGGGTAGGATATTTAGCAGTTAACAAGATTTATAACTAATAAGTTTGTGTTTTACACAGTAAGAGCAAACTTTATGTCTGTGTAGCTCAAGTGATATTAAGTTAAATTGTATTTAATTTAGTTCACTAAGTTCTGACTAATTACCTCCCTTTGATGTACCTGAGAGGGATGAGTCCAGGGGAGGTTGAGGTTGCTCTTGAGTACTAGCTGACTTTGACTCTGAATTAAAATGTCAGAAATGTCTGACAATGTAATTATGGTTGCATTATCAGTCATCTCTATTGTACAAAAATATTATTTCCCCTGAACTTTGGAAAGTGATTAAGTTTTTCTTCCTGCATGCAATTGTGAAGATACTAAGGTTTGGGTGTCTTAGAAAATATTTCCATTGTGTTCTTTTCTTTTACTTTTTTGTTCTTGCAATCAAACTCAGGACCTCATGCTTTCTAGGCAGGCAGTGTGCCACTGAGCCATAATACTCCAGGCTCCTGATTGTGTTGTTTAAATAATACAATACTTAAATCAGGTTGTTATTTTTAAATTTTACGAGAAGTTCAAGTTCGATTGGAAGATGCACATAAAGTTTATCTATCAAAAGTCAGTTCCACCCAAAATTTCTAGAAAGCTTATTGGTAAGTGACATAATTGACAACAGAAAGGTTTGGACCCAAGGGCCAGAGGACTAGGACTTCTACTTCTACTATGTGAAGAAGACACTAGAAAATAGTTTTCTGGTATAGGACCAAATTTTTAAAGAAGTTCTATGATCTCAGCTCCCAAACTGGAAAAGTGAGCATGTAGTTGCCCTAACCCAAAGGCAAATCCCAGTCTCCTCATCTCACAAATAGAAAGTATTCCTCCAAGACAGCATAATTACCATTCTGGGACCAACTTCAGAGGCCCTCTAATGCCTGTTTATGGAGAAAAATGGGCAAAGGAGGTTTCCTCAATGTGAAAGGTTGGGGCATCCAGAGTGAATGACAAGAAATCCACCCCAGAGGCATGTAATTTAGTCTCTTCCACTCTTGTGGAGCTGAATGCTACTGAATGGAGCCTATGCTACTGATTACAATCTGTGCTGGTTCTTTTCTTCCATTTCTCCACCAGGTATGCTTACGTGTAGGGATGGTGTGGCCTCATTCCTACACCATTGTAATTTAGGTGTCTATGGTGTGGTTAGTATATCATTTAGTTATAGGCTATTTCACCATTCAGAGCCACATTCAGACATATCTGAGAGACATGTACAGAACTTGGGGGGGGGGTCCTAGACTTGGACTTGGTCCAGTGACGAGATGTAACCTTTGGGTTGCCATATTTTAACAAGTGCTTCTATATTTGTGATGCATGTGGAACAGTCACACTTCATTAAGGTAATATTTTGCTAAGTGCATGTGTGGGAAGAGGTGCAATAGTGTACATTCACATGCAGGTGTGCACCTCAGGGGCTCAGGGCAGGAGTATAGGAGGCTGTGCTTGCTGTAGTTTCCAGTTTCTAACTACTGCACTCAGTGCACTTTTCCTTTTCTGTCCTCAGGTAAAAGTAGCTCACTTTTTCTCTGGAAAGATTTTCCTGGTTAGAGCTTTGTTGTTTTGACATGGTTGATAATCTTACTGATTAATCTTGCTTTGGTCACAGAGAGAACATGTGTATTATATAATAGCACACACACATGCCAGGCACCACGTAGGGGTTGTGCATCTTGTCTGGTGGCTGCAGGACCTCTGTGAGGGAGGCTTCAAGAAATGTCGCCAAAGCGAAGAGGTTAACGGTAGCTGTCTGCACTTACAGAGGAATAGGATTCATACTCAAAACTCTGATTCTGAGAGTGCTATGGCACTGTGATAAGCTGAGTAGAGACAAGTCAGATAGGCAGAAGGAAAGAGGGCCAGGAGAGGGAGGGAGAAATTCTCCTGGTGCTATGATTTGAAGAAGCCAAATAAACAAAATCAAAAGTTGGACAGAGATCCAGCTATGCAAAATCCAGCTGTGCCCCAGGTTTTGGAAGCAGAGAGCTAACAGTTTTTCTCTAACACAGAAATGAATTTGAGTTTTGCCACTTATACCTGTGGGACTTTGCCCAGTGTGAATGTATATTCTGTCCTATTACATGGGATCCATGGGAGAGCACAAGGGCAAGATCAGCGTCTGGAGAGAGTTGGTTTCTGGGCTCACAGTGGGGCCTCCTAGAGTGCACAGTAAAGGCTCAGGCTCCCCTTTCAAGGCACAAATTCTATTCAGGGGCTCTGTTTGGGCATGGTCCCGACCCAACGCACCATCCCCAGTACCAGAATTAAGGGGGAGGATTTCAGCATGTGGATTTGGGGGGTACAAAGATTTAATGTTAGCAGTTACTCAATAAGAGGACCTGAAATTAATAAATAGTTATTGCAGCCCATGAATTTATAAGAATAACAAAAACCAAATGTAATTAATTCAAATGGAAGGATGTATAAAATAAAAACAAATTACTGGCTGAGGAAAAGTAAGACTAGAACAGAAATCCAAGAGCTAGGTGCATTCACATCAAAATGCACACAATATATCTCTTTCAGAGATAAACCACGAGGTAAACTGCACAAGACAAAAAAGGAGAAAGCACAGATATACAAATATGAAATGAAAATGAAAGTAATCATAAAGAAAATTAAAGAAGTTTTAATAATACTTATCTTCATGTAAATAAGTTAGAAAACTTGTGTTTGCCTTTTGGAAGATGTAAGCTTGTGAAATCAGAAGCATTCTGAGCAGCAGAGCTGCTGGGCTAGATCGCTTCCTAGTCAGCTCACAGACCTGGCTTCAGCAGTTCAGTGGCACAGTGCTGTGCCCCGGACACACATAAGCACTCCCCATTTAGGACTTTAAAAGCTTTTTAAACAAAATTTCAAACAAGAATTGAATTCCACAAAACTTGCAAGAAAGAGAATTGCACAGCACCTGAACTAGAGAGCTACAAGGACGCATTATAAATTTTGCTTTAAGCTGGCATAGTGGGGATTTCAAATCCCCTGAAGCATTAGAAGGAGTACTAGAGATGAGATTCACTCATAGAGATCAATACAAAATCCTAATAGAATAACAATGCCTGGGAGCGAGCACAACATTCAGGTAAAAGAGAGAGCCACAGACAAACACAGCTCATTGTAGGAGGACAGGGTGGTTCCATGTGAGGAAATATTTCCTGTTAAATGCAGTTATTCTTCATTTGAAGTGTTTAATGAAGTAGGAATTGAGAAAAACTTAAGGAAAAAGATTTTCCATTAATGAAACAAGAACATATGTCAAATTAAAGTTAGAATTATGCTTTATTTTAAGAATTTATGAACATTGTTAGGAGTCAGGAAGAAAGGAAGCATGCCCACTCTTGTCATTGGGCTGGGACAGTTGTTCTAGCACCCTAGGGAGAAAGTAACAAGAGTACTCAAGTGTAAACCAAAGTGTGGAAGTAGCTACATGTCCACTGGTGAACAGGTAAAGAAAATATGCCCCCACTGGAATAGTACACAGCCTTTAAAAAGAAGAGAACACTGCCCTGTGCAAGAAAGTGGGTGGAACTGAGGACACTGCAGCAAAGCAGACAAGCAAGCTGCACAGCAAAGGGGCAAAGGTGACACCACTGCACCTGTGTGTGGCATTCAAAGGACTGAAGTCGCAGAAGCAGAAAGCAGAATGGCAGTTGCCAGGGGCCAGATGGGGCATGTGAAGGGGGCTGATAAGAGAGCAGAAGTGGAAAGTTCTGGAGACAGAATCCAACATCGTGCTTATGGTCAAGCATACTGAACGGCACACTTCCCAGTCTGATAAGAGAGCTCTTTTAATTTCTTATTGTAATAAATTTAAGGGAAAGAGCAAAAATTATAAAGCTACAGACAAAATCATCATTTCCAAATGCTGTACCTGTGTAACTCTAAATCTCAAGAAACCAACTGGGACAGCGACCAAAAGTGGTAAGAAAATCCAGTGAGGCTGCTGCCTCCCATGCCAATGTACAAAGCCCATTAATTTTTCTAAATAAAGCAATTCTTTGCCAATTAGTGTGGGTGGCATTGAGGTATGTGGAATGATGCTTGATCTCCTTTGTGTGTACTGAAATCAAATGAAAACAATGACTCCTTCTCACTTTCCAGGTTGATGTGGTTTAAATAGATTTAAAGTGCGAGAAAAAGGACATCCTTAAAAACTGTTGAAGACAGCAAAAGATCATATAACTTCTTTGGTGAGCAAGTAAACATTATCATGCCTCACACAAAAAAAATACATGTAGCCTTTGATTCTGATAGTCCACACTGAAGAATTTACTTAGCAGACTTCATGCACACTAAGTCAAACATTCAGGGTATTTGTGCAGCATGCTTCACACAGCTGGAACTGTAAAGATGGGGCATCACACAGGTTTGGGCCACACTGCCACATGGTTGATGACAGGAATGAAGTAAATCTGGATGCGAGACTGGGGAAAGATACATCTTAATCCATTCTGGATGCTATAACAAAATTATAGACAGCAAAGCACTACCATCCACAGCTCTAACACATGAAGGCTCAGCAGAGTCAGTGTGTGTTGAGGGTCGTTCCTCCTGGGTGGCACCTTGCACGTGGCCTCCTGTAGTGGAAAAGCAGGACAGGTAGCAAGCTCCCAGGCCTCTTTTAACAGGGTACAAGTCTTGTTCATTAGGGCCCAGCTGTAGGGCCCCCTCACTTTGTAAGGCTCCACTTATGGTTCTTGGAAGTTAGGTTTTAGCATCAGAATTTTGGTCACAGATCTTCACATTGTGGTGATCTCCACAGATTGAGCAGTGGCCAAGTGTGCTCCCATTTCCCCCAGGAAATGTAGCTGATGCCAATGAGAATCCCTAGAGGGAAAAAGCCCAAGAAAATACCTTCTAAAGGATGACCAGAAATCTAGAGGAAGGAAGCCTTCTCTCAAAATGTAACTGGGGGCATTTCTAACTGTCCAGTGAGCATGGCCAGCATGAACATGTGAGTGGATCTAATTCATTCTGTCACCCACAGAACACATGTCCAGCCCCTTGCCATCTCCATCTACACCTCTGCGTCAGGTGCTAGGCTAGTCTGCAGGATGTACCTGTGGACCTGGCCCTCTGTGAAGGTGTTGTCTCCATGATGTAAGGAAGGGGCTTCCAGACCCATAGAGCAAGTCCTATATGGAAAGTTTAGGATCACAGCCCCTGGAACCCCGAGACCTGCTTCAAGTGTCACTGTGCAACTGAAACAAGCCCGCTGGGCACTTTATTCTACAGGATTTGATGTCCTTTGTTCAAGGGATCACTCCCAAATACCCAGTGTCACTTATTCAGATACTGCTTTGGCATCAGAGAGCAGGTATAGGAACCTGCAGCTGGGACATACTGAGCACACATGTGGGAGCAGGTGGCAGAGGTTAAGTGACCTCAGTCTAGGTGGTGCCCTAACTTTGCACTGATTTTTGTCCTGGCTTTCTCTCATGAATTAATCACCAAATAGCTTTGCTGTGTGGTTGCTATGGTAACAGGGTCCGGCAGTGCTGTCACCACTGTCACGGTTCCCTCATCCCTGCCTCCAGCCAGGCCTGTTTTCAGTTAATCAAAGTTGAAATCACACACTGGCAATTAGGACAATCACAGTTCCTGGCAGGTGCAATCACAGCTTGGCTTTGCCTTAATTTAGGTCTATTTATTACGTTCAACTGATTCCTGAATTCAGAATAGTTGCCCTTTCCCACAGAGAGAAAAATAGCTTCTCTGACAATTGTGTGCTTTTTAATTTATAATTGCTATAGTTTTTGCCATATATAGTAAATTATTAGAAAATGCAAATGAGTGAAAAATACATAATGTTAAGTTCATGCATTTCTGTCATTTTTAGCAACTTCATACTAGTTTGCAATGGGCAGAGGAGGTAACATATGAGTATCATGAGTACTGGGCCCAGAACTTAGTGGATTCACAGTCATGGCCATTTGCAGTCCTTATTCCAAACAAGTGACAAGGTTGTGGGAACGATGTTACCTTCTCAACTCTGGTGACAGCTACCAGTCCAGGCATCCACACCCAACAGCTTCCATAAACCCCTGGTACCTGGCCTTTCAGCATACTCATGGGCACCTCTTGTGGTGACAGACATTCCCAGCTAGCTGTGCTTGTCCCAGGACAAGGCCAGGAAAGGAAGCACCAAGTCTCCTGAAGGGAACGGTGCCAGCTCAGTGCCTCCTACCTCTGTTCTTCCCCATCCCTTCCTGAGAGCCAGCTCTCTCCTCTTATGTGTTTTGAAAGAAGGTTGAGAGAGTCTGGTGGCAGGAGTATGCTGTGGGTTAGTTTCCTGATCTGTGGCAAGGCTCATGGTCACTTCAGCCTAAAGAGACTCCATAAGGTCTTAGAGCAAATTGGTGGCAGAGGAGAATTAGATAGTTTTGGATATCAGAATTTTCCCCTATTTTTCCCACCATAGCATTTAAGAATTGGACTGTTCTGCTGAGTGGTGCCGTATTACAGTCCATTGTGCATCTCTTATTATATAGCTCAGTGGAACTTCCTGATTCTATAGCCAGCAGCCATGTGGACGTCAGGGCATGTAATGTGCTCAGCGCCCCAGCAGCAGGCTCCCTCCCATCAGCAGTTCATCCAAAGACAGTCGCTGTCACCCTTGATCAGTGTTCCTTGTAGCAGTAGCTCTGTGGATCAGAGGGACAGCTATGCCATCGCTGTGGAAACCATAAGAAGTATGTGAGCCTTGCAAGTACTGCAACAGCATCTGCTGTGAATTGGACGTGCCCCCCTCGGCAGCACTAGCTTACTCATACGTCATTTGATGTTTACAGTGAAGCAAATGATCATCGTTGGTGTGCCCCTTTCTAGCCTTTCTGTCCGTCCATGTACCCATCAATCATCCATTTCCCCATCCACTGCATCCTCTTGACACTTGCCATGCATGACCAGCTGAGCAGTCACCACAGGCTGTCTTTGCATCTGAGCAAGGAGCTGGGAGGCAGGTAGAGTGGGAGGAGAGGAGTGGGTGAACCTGTTGGAACCAAAAACAAAAACCGGAACAGAGTGATCAAGTAAGTGCACACATCATGTTTTCTAAGGACTGTCAGGTTCCTGGGAGTCAGGACTTGCAGTTTTAAGCAGGCAAGTGGGTTGAGGTGTGTCCAGGGTGGAAACCATGGGGAGACTCTGAGAACTGTCAGTTCTCAGTTGCCTTCAAATGCGCAAGGTTGGTGCTGTGGAGCCAAATGCAACCCTGCCCAGTAGCTAAGGATGGAAATAGCAGGTGCAGGTCCTCCCCTAAAATTTAAGCACATTCTGTATGAGGGAGGCCTGGAGGAGCCTGACCAAGGCAGAAGTCACCCGACCCCAGCTGGAGGCTTCAGAGGCCCTACTGAGCTGTAGTTAGGAAAGCTAAAACTCAAAAAACCACACATCCCAACGCAGGCTATTTTGCAGGCTGAGGCAGGGAGGTCAGTGACTTCAGGAGCACGGTGAGGTCCAGCCCCAGATGCAGGGGCCAGGGCTGAAGGCGGCAGAGAGGGGGTGGAGGAAGGGGAGATGCACAGAGCCCACCGGGAGATGAACCTCTTTCACTCAGTCTGCAACCATGTGAAATAGCCTTGTGCCAGCCTCTCCCTCACAAGGAAATGATCCAGGGACTCAACAGCCCAGCCCAGGACACAGAACTGGGCCCCATGCTCAGCTCTACAGGAGCTTTGGGGGATTGGATGGAGGCAAGGGGCCATTGCTGCCAGCCCAGGAGCAGAAGATGGGGTGGGTACTGGTACCACATCCCCCCCACCAGCGAACCATCAGGATGTGGCCCAGGCTGTGCCAGGTGAAGGCCTACAGTGGCAGGTGGCGGTGTACCAGTTTCCCAGAGTTTATCGCTAAATTTAGAGCCTAGCTTCTTGTGAGCTCAATCTGTGTTGAGTCAGAGGTGAAATCCAGGGCAGAGGAAACTCACCTGCCGGCTGCTGCCTGGTAGCCTCTGCCACTGCCTTGCCTGTCCCAACACAGTGTTCGGTCCTAGTCTGGACTGTACAGCCTCCATGGCAGGCCCTGTACCTCCACCACACCGCATCTGGAGCACATGACTGCCTGGCCTGGCCTAGGTGTTCTCAGGACGACTGAGCACCAGGAAAAGCAGCTCACCACAAGGCTCCTGGACCTGTGTATTGGTGCTATAGAGGCTAGGCTAGGGACCCAAGGACCACACATTCAGGTGGGACATTGAGGCTGGGAGCCCCCTTGCTAGTAGTCATGAGATTAGTTGGGTGGCTCACAACCAGTACTCAAGAAAATGGAATAAAATGACCAGAGGCTGAAAGTAAATGGGATAGGTTCAATCTTAGGATGCTGTGGTACAGTTGGTGAGCACCAGACTAGAATGCAACATGCACTTGTTTGAAAGGCTGAAGAAACCCAGGAATGTTCCAATGCAACAGAACTGCAGCTGCTGCAGAAGAGAGACCTAGGTGTGAACACTGACGTACCACCAGCCACAGGGATGCAACCCATGCCGCATTTCTAAGTCTATTCACTTCCAACCCTTGTTTTCAAAACAGACAGTAATGTTTTCTAAAAAGGGTATAATGGAAGCTAGAACTCAGGACCCAGGTGCTCAGTACCTGAAGCTGCTAACTTGCCATGGAAACTAGCCGCTTGGTCCCTAGAAGCCACTTGACTCTTATGAATACTGAGACCCTGATCTGAGAGGCTAACCTAAAGTTGGAGGTTTTGCCCACAGAAGAGTTGATAGAAGTGGGACCTACATGGTGCCAGAGAACACATGGAAGAAGGGGAGGGAGAAGGACTCCTGGGTAGGGGTAGAGTGAGGGCTTATCAAGAACAGTCATGGCATTTGCTAGCCAGAGCACAGAGCATGGGAAATGGAATGGTGGGAAATGGCCTGGGCCTTGAAGGTATATGACGTCAGTGTAGGCGCCACCTTGGCACCCAGGGCAATGTGACTTGAACTTGTCCTGTTGATCCAAGAGTTGAACTCAGTGGCCAGTGAGCTGATGTGGAGAGACAACCACACCAGAGGTGCTGGCCTCCTGAGGGATCCTCTCTAGAGACTGGTGTGAGGCTTCGTGAAGGAGGTTTTCCCAGCACTGGCCCCTTGCCTTTTGCCTTCAGCCCTGAAGGATGCAGAGAGAGGCTCTCGCCAGCCCCCTGCACTGTGAGCAGCACTTCTCTGCCAAGGGCCAAGTCCCAGCCTCTGGTGCTGTTAGAGCAGCAGCAGTGGACAGGGTCAGGTTCTCATCAGGAAATGCTAGATCCAATCTGCCTTCTTACTCTGTGATGCTCTCTTTCCATAATTACTTTATAAAAATCACTTTGCTCAGAAATTCCTCCCAATATCTTGGCTTAGGGAGGCTCCCTCAGTGGCTGAGGCCTTGGGGAAGGAAGCCAAGGTCTGCCTGGAATGGGTACCCTTGCTTAGCAGTGAGATCACTGTCCTCAAGATAAGCAAGCTGAAGCTGAAGTAGCCCTGGGGAGGGTTGGGTAAAGCGGGAGAAATTAAGCCCTAAAGGACTCTGAGGGCCCTGGGGCTCAGGTTTATGCCATCTGTGGAGGAGAGGGAAGTCCCTGTCCTCCCCTATAGGCCTGCTCAGCTGTGGAAGGAGGGGCTCTGAGCCTGACCCAGCCTAGTCCCAGAGAGGACTGTCTTCCAGGAGTCAAGGGCCCTGGACTCTGAGTCTTGCATGGTACTTGCACTGTACAGCATCCACACAACCTGGCAACTCAGAGACTCAGGGAGAGAGGGAGTTTTCAACTCTCTAGTTATGGGTTTGAATCTTGCCCCTTCCTTTCTGGGCTGGAGCCTCGGAAAATGGCAACCCTCTGGTCTGAGGTGGGTTGCACAGGTGATCAGTCAGGACATGGACACAGGTGACACACTCATGTGTGTGTGACTCAGCAGTTAGGAAAGCATGTAACCCTGGAGCCACCAAGGAGCCGACACATGAGACTGCAGAGCACTTCAGGAGCAGTTTGCTGCTGAGCTTCCCGTGCAGCCCTGGAGGGCAGGTTGTTGTCTCTGAGGCCTGAAGGTGGGTGGAATCCCAGCACCAAAGAAGCTCTAGCTTCCTGGTGTGGGTGAACAGACCACAAAGGCAAGGGGAACAGACGTCTGGGAGTCAAGCTGGAAAATCTTGGGGTGTCCACAGATTCTACTTCCCTGTCTTGGACAGCCTAAAGTGACTGTCACCTCTACTGGTAGCACCTCCTGCCAACATGAAAACCACCTGCACTCTGCTGCTCCTGGTGTCACTCTGGGCAGAGTCACCTGCCCTAGGCCAGAGTGGGTCTGTGAGTTGCTTCCATCCAGTGGGGTTTGGAGAGGGGACACCCTGTCCCTCCAGGTGCCCTTCTGACCACAGCTGTGTAGGGGTGACTTTTGCTCCTACAGGAAGCTTGCCCCACCTGCTCAGCCTCCAGCCTCAGTGCAGAGTGAGAACACTTGCCTGTCCCAGGTGCAGGTGGAGCTGGCTTGTGGCAGCACAGAAGCAGGTTGGCAGCACCTGCACTCTCTGGTCAGCACATGCTAATCACTCTTCTGTCCTTCTGGGTATGGTTTCTTTTCCATTTTGTTTTACATGTAATTAATATGTGCTACTGAAATTTAGTCAAAGAATTTTTTTTTTTTTTGTCTTTTTGAGACAGGGTCTCACTATGCAGTTGAGGCTGGCCTTGAGCTCACCTTTGTAGCCCAGGCTGGTCTCGAACTCGCACCAATCCTCCTGCCTCAGCCTCCCGAGTGCTGGGATTACAGGCGTGAGCCACCATGCCCGGCTGCTACTGAAATTTAGAACTATAGTTTAGTGAAAACATCTTTCCTTGTTCCTTTTCATTTTCAGTTACTCGACTTCCCTCACCAGGACAAGCTATAGTACCAGGTTCTTATGTATTTTCCAGGGAACTTTCTCTGTATTCATGTGCAAGTTCTACCCTGTACGAATCTTTACTGTGCATAAGTGGCACCAGGTTCTATGCTGCTGTGCACCTTGCTTTTCAGTTAACATGTCTCAGAGACTGTTCTATATCAGTACCATCCACTTCCCTAGATGGATGCATCAAAATTTAATAACTAGTCTCCAGTGGATGGAATTTGAAACAGTGTCCAATCTTCTGTTTTTATGAATAATACTGTCACATAAGCTTGAATATTAGTAATACAACACAAGTCTTTCTGAAGCAGAGATTCTAGAAGTAGAATTTCAGGGTGATGGGTTATATACCTTTATAAAAGTGTTATTACTTCTCTTCTACAGTACTTGTAACATTCTGCTTTTGCCACCATGCTGTATTAATCTTTGTTTTTATTGGCAAAACTTCAGGTGAAAAATGGCTTACCAGAACATTTAACTGAGGATTGAATATATTTTCATAGGTTAGTATGCATTTTCCCTTCGGAAATCTGCCTGTTCATACTTTTGCCCACTTCTTCATTTGCTGCTTGGTCTTTTCTTCTCCAAATTGATATGTGATTCCTTCATCCACTAGGATAATTAGGACCTTGTTTGCAATATGAATTGCAAATATTTAATTTTTCTCTGATTGGATATTATTTGGTTTATGAAGGTCTTTGTGATGTTTATTTCTTCAGAGTCAAATTTATTAGCATTTTCTTTTCTTTCCCTCCTCCTTCTCTTTCTTAGCTTCTAGGTTTGAACGATATTTAGAAAGTCCTTCCTGCCTAGAGAAAATAAAAATTTCTAATAATTATGCTTCAAAAATATTAGTGAAGTATAGTGTAAGGTAATTGGTCCCTTTAACACTGACCAGTGACAAAACCTCTGATGTAAACAATAGGAAGAAAAGGGAGGTCTCTGCTCTCAAAACCAGAAAGCAGAGCTGGCCCAGCAGCCTGGCAGGGCAACCTCATGGAGACCCCAGTCAGTGAGCTAGACGATTAGCATTTCCTGGCCTGTGGCCCAGGCTTGGGCTTGCCAGAAACACTCCCTGTCTGCCTCTCTAAGACAGCTGACATCACCTGTCCCACCTGCCTGGCTCTGTGGGGCCTGCTTTGAGATTGAGGTGCCATTGGAATGTCAGGTCCTGTGTACTTGCTTATGGCCTCCTCGGTTACCAAGCAATATGTGTCCACCCAAGCAACACCCACACCCGTCATCCACAGAGCTGTCCAAGTCCTCTTGGAGCACCCCAAGTCCTCTCTCACCTTGTCTCTTACCTCCCTCATACCTGCCTTCTCTGTTCTCCCCTCAACACTACCCCTTCTCTCACTCTAGGGTTGTCTCATCCAGGTTAGATTGGGTGGCATGTCCTCAGAGGCCACTACCAGGGGTCCTTTCCTATGCTAGTTCTCCTTCCAGTGCCATGCCCTGGCTTATCCTCTAGGGGGACTGAGATACCTATTTGGAGACAGACAGGGAGCCACCCTCTTTATCCTGACAGAACCTTAGCTAAGTTCAGGGTCAGCTGGCCAGCTCCTGCACTGGCCCACATGGCTATGATTCCAATTTGGAATAAGTTAACCATGGTAGTTTGGTCTCTTTGTGAGGGGAAGGGGCCTGGGTAATAGGTCCAGGGGGTGAGATATGGGAATTTACCCAGGGAATTCTAGGAAGTATTTTCTCACTCTGAAAAGTAGAGAGATAATGAATTCTTCTCTGCCACACCTTTCTATTGGTCTATATAAGATACCTGGAATAGTGCCTGACACTCTGAGATCATGAGGGGAGATGACTCCTCAGGCTGATGAGGGTAGAAAGAAGACAGGCAGGAACATAGTCGCTGACAATATTGCACTGCTGAGCTGACTGGACCTGGAATCACCCTGCCTCTGTTAACTGCATGAGACAACAAATGTGTGCAGCACTCTATAGCCAGGAGCGACATCACTGCTAAAAATGATGATGTCTCCAGAAAGAACAAGGAGCCCAACAGGCAGAGCCGTGACATTCTGCGCCCAGCTCTGGGGCACTGACGTGGGCTAGAGGAGGGTGATCCACTAAGCAGGAGCACTGCTAAGTGGGACAGTGGGGATAGTAAGCCACTGACGCTCAGCGGTGACAGTGGTGCTAGAGACTGTGGTCCCAGCCTTTTAGGTGGGTGGTGACACCTCCCATGACTTTGTCTCTTTGGAGATGCTGTCAGAGCTGATGTGGTGGGGAGGTGGGGGTGCAGGGAGGTGACACAGGCTGGCAGCCAGGAGCAGGACAGAGCACAGCCCCATGTGCCATCAGAGGGGAGCTGAGAGAAGGGATGATCTGGGAACTGAGCAGGTCTGAGGCAAGCCACAACTTTTAGCTGAAGCAAGGGCTATGGGAGGTAGCCAAAGGCAAGAGGGCACAGGAGCCCTTCACCTCACCCTATGGGGACTGGGCTTTGTCATGTTCAAGAGTACAATCTTCCTCCACAGGCCCCAGACTTGTTTCCTTTCTGTCACCTACAATTTCCTGAGGCTGTACCCAGACTTTCTGCATCTGCTTTCTCCTAGATACTATTGGAGTCTGGCTCAGCACTGGTGACAGGTGGGCCAGCCACTGGATTCTGTTGCCATAGCAACAAGGTAGGGAAAATTGCCTGGAGCTGAGGGGCTGTTCAGCCCATGGGCTGGCCCGCCATCCATCCATCAAGTCTCCTGGGCACCATCCCACTGTGTCTGGAATGTCTGAGATGGGAAATTTAAGTGGATAAGAAGTCGGGGGTCAGCCAAGGATGTCATCTCCTTTGTTGCCTCATATATACTTACTACTGCCAGCCCCAAACAGGCAATTTCCTGTCTCCTTGTCAATTAGTAGCAGATGCCTAACAGTCCACTTCCTGTTGACATCTGGACTTAGAAAAGTGAAACATGGCGACGAGTACTCCACAGTGGAGCCAGCACTGGACTTGGCATCGTGGCATGCAGCTGCCTAATGGAATGCACATCGGAGCTCTGGCCTCTTGCATGATGGGCGTCTGTTCCACTACAGTTCTTGACATGGGAGTCTTTCAGTCTCTGCTAGGAGCTCTTTGGCTTGCTGGTGGCCCCTTCTCCCTGTGCGCCCACGTGGCCTTTCCTCCTAGTGAGGATAGCTGGAGAGGGCCTCTCTGACCTCCTCTCTATTCAGGATCAAGCTCCACCTTGAGGAACCCACGCTGGAGACCTCATGCAGCTCTGCTTGTTTGCAAGCCCCTCTCCATATATTCACATGGAGAGTACTAAAGCTTTAAAATATTAATTTGAAAGGACACAAATATTTAGTCCATAGTCCAGGACATACTCAACTATTCAGCATTCAGTACCTATCAAGACATGTTTTTTCCTTCCTTTCTTTCTTGATTAATTCAGGTTTTTTTTTTTTTTTTTTTTTTTTTTTTTTTTTTTTTTTTTTTTTTTTTTTTTTTTTTTTTTTTTTTTTTTTTTTTTTTTTTTTTTTTTTTTTTTTTTTTTTTTTTTTTTTTTTTTTTTTTTTTTTTTTTTTTTTTTTTTTTTTTTTTTTTTTTTTTTTTTTTTTTTTTTTTTTTGAGTGCCAGCCACTGTTCAGTACAACAGGGATATAGCTGTGAGCACAACAGTCAAAATTCCTGCTGCCATGAATCTTATCTTCTAATAAAAAAAAGATACAACAATTACCGAGTAGCTGTACAGTCAGCGTGTGTTAAGTGCAATTGAAAAGCACAAGGCTGGGAAGATCGACAGGCGACAGAGAGGCTAGGGGACTTGCTCCTCTGTCAGGGTGGCTGATGTGACCCTGGGAATGCATCTGCAGCCCTCCTATGATGGGGAGCAGAGCTGAGCGGAGGGTGCCGCAGCTCTACTTTGTAGCTCTGAGCACTTCCTGCCCAAATGACACCCTTGTGGGCTCCCTACTCAGCCCAGTACAGCCGAGGGCTCCTCGAGGTTCTGCTGGTTCCCTGGGCTGCACCTTCTCCACCTACTCCTTCTTCAGGAGCCAGCATCTGACTGTCATCCCTGCACCAAGTCAGCCCTACCCCATCACTATTTCCTTGCACCAGCGCTTTCCCCTAAGGCAAGATGCATCCCACCACAGCCGTGGTGTCTGCCTCTCAGATGACCTGCACTAACACAGGTCTGAGGAGTTAGAGACTAAACCATTGGACTGCTGAAGGGGAAGCAGAGGCCATGATGGGCCTCAAACCGTACATGCCTGGCCTGTGAGGGTCTTGGACTTGATTGTTCCCACAGGCTGAACTGTTGGCCTGTGCATGTGCCAGAGACACTGGCAGAGGACAGAGACTTCTGAAAGAAAGTGTGTGCATACTTAGGTCTGGCCACAAAGTCCATTGACCAAGACAGACCCAAGGTGTAGTGCCAACTCAAGGGAGGACAGGGAGATGTTCCAGGGTGGGGCAGCAAAGCTCTTTTGGGGGAGAGGGCACAGGGGAGGCAGTATGGTAGCTAGTTTTCACATCACTGTCATGGGGAGGCCTGGAGCCTTAAAAGCATGAAGTCAAAAAGGAGAGGCCCCCAGGGACCAAGCAAGGTTGCGTGGGACCCCTATGCATGTCCCTGCCACTTCGCACTGAAGCTCTCGGAGTAGCCCTCACTGACTGGGCCCAGTGGCACCCTCCCGAGGCCCTCTTGTGCTGGCCTATGGCCAGGCTGAACTGACGGCTGGACCTGCAGTGCTCATGTTCTGCCTTTAGAGGGACAGGGAGAAGGAAGGCAGCCCAGTAAAAGGAGCCGGGCCCACTGCCCCCCACAGCAGCTCTCTCCACACACAGCCAACAGCACCCATCATGGGGCCAGCTGTCACTGCACCCGCCTGCCACCAGGGCCAGCTGGCTGCTGAAGTAGAAAAGCTATTTGCTCGTGTTGAATATGTCACGGTTGGAAGTTTCTCATCATTAACTAATTTACTGAGCTCTGCCACAGCCCTTGTTATCTATAACCATGGTAACGATACAAAGAGCTGTGCGTGCATTTATTTTGGATGCCAGGAGCCCAAGCCCAGTTTATTTCTGTTTTTTGACTTTTGAGAGCTTGAGTGGGGCTGCAGTTGGGGCTCCATCCCACAGTCCTGGACCCTGCCACAGAGTTGGGCATGCATATCCCTGCATGTCAGTGAGGGGCAGGGATCAGTATCCGCAGGATCCTGCCAGCAGTGTCTTCCTACAAGGCAGGCTGTGTGCACATGCCCTGCGCACCATGGAGGATGTGTGCAGGGCTGGGTGACTGCCGCATCTGACAGTCCCTCTTTCTGCTAATTTGGTGTCCTCGCTATATAATTATACTGTGAAATTCCCCGACTGAAGACTCTTTTTTGGTATCCTTCCCTGACTCCCACCCCTGGTCGTCCAGATCCGTGAACAGGAAAGTGGGTGTTTGCAGATTTGCTGGAGAATGAGGGTGCCATGCAACCTGCCTTTCTCTGTATTTCTGCATTACTACCCCCACACCAGGCCATGAGGGGAAGAGAAGCCTTTGGGGGCCACCCTGGGCCTTGGCTTCCTCGCCTGTAAAGTGGGGAGAGAGCTGTCTGCTTTGCAGAGGGACCTTCAGGGCAGGATCTGGCACCTATGCCTGCAGACCACGAGGGAGTGTGACAGAAGCTGGCGGTGGGGTTGATGCTACCACATAAGCTGCAGGTACTTCCTTTGCACATGGGCTCAAGAATGGGCTTTTCCTCTGGCGTTCAGGCAGGATACAGCCCCAAGTGCCCCAAGGTGAGTCGTTATTCCACACTTGGCATTTGCTGAGTGTCTGGAAGGCCAAACATCCTGTCACACCATACGAGCCCAAGGCCTGGGCATGTCTACAGCTAGCCCTGAGCTGGGCTGCCATCCAGCCAGATTTGGCTAGAGCTGGCAACTAATGGGCCTGTCAGCTCAATTCAGAGCACTTTGTGGAGCTCCCCCGAGGCAGGTGCTGATGCCACATTGATCAGCACTGATCCCTGATGCTCCTGACATTTCCCACTTGTATCCTCTCTCTGTCCAGGTCAGTGGTCACACTGAGACACTGTTTGTGCCCCATAGGGCCAGAAGCCCACAGATGGGCCCCGAGCAGGGTCAGCTTCCAGCATTCAGAGGCTGCTGTTTCTTTGTGTTTATATTGTAAAACATCCATTTTTCTTATTTTGCACACACAAAGAAGGCACTCAGAAGCCTTTGACTGTGCGTCTCTGTTGCACTTGTCTGCCTGTGTTTACTCGAGCACAGATGGGGGTCGGGAGGGCTTTGGCCTCCAAAACTCTCATGGCTGTGGAAACTTCTAGGGAGAGGTGTGGGGTGGCAAAGAGCTGCTCAGGTCCTCAGAGACTAACCAGAGCTGGGAGATGAGCAGAGACACCTGCTTTGTTTTCAATGTGTGCACCTCTATATTTGATTTTAATGCATTTTTAAAAGGTAAACAGCACCAGCTCCTTTGGAATTAGGGATAAAGTTTAAGAAGAGAATGGGGATTTTGTTGTTGTTGTTGTTGTTTTTATTTTTTTGCTTTTTGAGATAGGGTCTCACTATGCTGTTCAGGCTGGCCTTGAGCTCACTTTTGTAGCCCAAACTGG
This sequence comes from Myocastor coypus, assembly GCA_004027025.1. Taxonomy (NCBI): domain Eukaryota; kingdom Metazoa; phylum Chordata; class Mammalia; order Rodentia; family Myocastoridae; genus Myocastor; species Myocastor coypus. The sequence continues at coordinate 1,355 of PVJA010027586.1, read as the reverse complement.
TCTCGAACTTGCACCGATCTTCCTGCCTCAGCCTCCCAAGTACTGGGATTGCAGGTGTGTGCCACCACACCTGGCTAAGAAGGCAGCATTAAAGCACTGTGCTAGGGAAATAATAAACAAACAAATAAAGACCAAACAACCCTGTGTCGAGCCATCTACCAAAACCTGGTGTCATGGTGTACATCTGTAAACACTAGCACTGGGGACACTGAAACAGGAGGAACATTATGAGTCTAAGCTGTGCAGTAGACTCTATGCCAAATAATAAATAAATTTTAAAAAAACACTGCTGGGGAGCCCCATCAATTCAACCCTTCTCTATGTGAACCTGCTGGTCTGGACCAGGCCCCATGCCAGGATCAGCCAGGTGTGTACCCTCCTGAGGGTGCTTCAGTGGCTCATTCTGCAGAGGAGTCAGAGCATGCCACCTGGCTCTTTTCACACACTCTGTTCTGCGCAGGTGTGGTGGTTGCTGATGCTGGCAGGAGGCACCGGGCTATCTGCACACCTCTCCTGAAAAGCCCTGGGCAAATGCTAGGGCCAGCCCGCCCTGCTTTAGGAGGACTGGGCTGCTTCTAGATGCTGCTTGCTGCTGGTGGTGGTCTCACCTGAACTGACCCCTGACCAGCATAGACTCATTTCAGTGGCTTTGGAGACAAGGGGCTCCACCTCTCCTCCAGATGTCAGCACAGGGCATTGGCCCTTGGAGATGGAGTTTAGTGGATTTCAAACATGGAGAATGAAGTCCGTGTTTGTGCTGTCTGTGTGGCTATGTGAGGTCAGAGAAGAAGGGCTGTCCATGCCCCTCCCTAGCACTCGGGGTTGAGGGTGCATTCACTGACTGGTGTGGACTCCGCAAAAGTTTGGACTGTGGCTCTATCTGTAACCTTGAGTCAGTGGCTGCTGTGGCTTGGACAGGTTGCCCAGTGAGGTGTTTACACCTTCACTCTGGTACTGATGCTTACAGAGATTCCCTAAAACCTACGGCTCACTCCTGGCACAACTCAGGCAAATCTCAGACCCCCAAGGAACCTGGGCTGCCTTTTAGCCACAAATGCACCTCTTCCAAAGGGAAGACGCTATTTGGTGCACACCCTGCAGGGTGACCATGTAGTCTTCAGCTGTGCTCAGCTCATGAGGAACATTGACCCTGGGTGAGAGAGAGCAGCACAGCCATGTCACCAAAGGCTTGGGGGGCCTGTGAGCTCACTCTGTAGACCCTTCCCTAAAATGAAGAAAAGAAGAAGAGGAAGAGGAAGGGGAAGGGGAAGGGGAAGAAGAAGAAGAAGGAGAAGGAGGAGGAGGAGAAGGAGAAGGAGGAGGAGGAGGAGGAGAAGGAGAAGGAGAAGGAGAAG